>WOUH02023802.1:0-14167 GCA_009936405.2 Stevia rebaudiana
TGCGTTTTGGTACTCGGAGATGTTACCCGATCTCCCTCCAAAACTTGGTCACCACACTTTCCACCAAACAAAACAAAATACAATATAATATAATGTAATAATTATATGTTAATCTAATACTAGTCTCACTTCGAACTAACTTAGAAGTAAAATGATATAAAGGGTTTCTTTGGTTGGATGGAATTCTAAGGAATTTGAAATTTGAATTTCATTACTTATTATGTTTGGTTGGCCATGAGAAGGAACTAGAATTGAATTCCAATAAAATCTCATACTTGATGCAATTCAAAATTCTTCTATGCTACAAAGGATTTTGGAGGACTTTCATATGAATGTTTAATGTACAACCATCAATCGTCCTCAACTGTCGTACCGACTACCATCACCGCCACCACCCGCCTGCTGCCTCCTGTCGCCATCGGCCCACTACCACCTATTGCCGCACCTGTCACCACCGCCTCCTGCCACCATCCGCCACTGCCTCCTACCACCTGATGCCACCAGCTGCCACAGCCTCCTGCCATTGTCGTCACACCCCTGTCAACCGTCGCCACCGCACACCACTGCCACCGATTGCCACCTTTGTTTGCCACAGACATACAATCTAATTTTATAACAAATACAACCAAACACATTTTGTATTGTCATAGGAATCCTATAAATTTCAATTCAAATTCCATTTCCCAAAAGTTCCGCGAAACAAACGGGCCCTTAGTTTAAAAAATATCCTCTCCCTTTCGGTAGAGATCTCCATGATTCGATTCTTTATTCTATTCTCGAATTTAGCTTTATCAAATAACTGAGGATTCGAACTGAATAAGAGTTAGCGAAAGACTTTTCGCTTAAGAGCTCTTCAAGCCTTGTCCTATCGAAGCTGCGCTGATACTCATGTAAGTGTAAATGGTTTTAAAGAAGAATCATATATGAGAGAGAAAAGATTTGGCCAAAAGGACAGCCAAGAAAGATGCTTGGGCACGAGGATCCTATGTTTTCTTTATGGTTAGTTGGCTTGTGATTGTGGGAAAAGAAAAGGCAGCTACATGGGGATAAGAATAACAGGGCGTAGTATAAAAACTTCCGAAGAAGACTTTTCGATAGAGCATAGGCGTAGGTATTTTTTTGATTCAATAGAAAGTTATGACAATGCATTTTTCCCTAAAAAAAGAAAAGGGATAAAGGTATACATCCTTAGGGGCGGACCTTGGTTGTGAGAATGCATTTTTTCCATGTATGAATATTTTTTGAAGTAACCCCATAAATAAAAGTGAGTAGGATTGATTGTAAAGAAAATAGTTGCTGGAGCGGTATTTACAAGGTCATGCATGTTTATTAAGTATAGGTTGCAAGTTTGAAGCTTACTGTCGTATACTTTTAATATTTGTATTCTCTTTTAAAACCCACGTTTATTTACATGCTAAATATGTAACATTTTTTTATTTATGTTTTAATTCTTATTTAAACCAATAGGATCAAACAATGGTTGGACCCTCCTGTTATTTTGTTTACTTATTAAATGGTCAGGTTGGTGGATATTTTGATTCATAGGTATATTTTTCGACGCATAGGGGACAATCTGATCATGTTTTAAAGATCTAGTACATCTTGTAAACCCCGATTGAGATGATAAAATCATTATCAAAATGGATCGAGCTAGATATACTTGTATGACTTGGATCGAGATATATAATCAAATCACCGTGAACTTTAATCAAGTAATTACGTTATTTACGTCGTTGTGTTTTTAGCAGGTCATTGTGTCCTCTTGTTTGTCACTATTTTACTGCTTTTCAAAAATAATAAGCTGTACAACATAATTGTAAATTTATTTCATTGTGTTCTACTATGTAAAACATAATGATAAAATAACAAATGTATATAATAAGTGGCGGAACATGAAAATACCTATATGCATGGTTTCGAATGTCACATGACCCATAATTTAAAATGTTTAAACATGTTTAAACCTATTACTGAAAGCCCCATTTAACTTTGTTATTTTATAAAATCAGTGGGCCAATAACTTTTAGGGGAAAAAGTCAGGGGGCGGACTCCATACGGAATTTTTTTTTTAGCAAAAACACATAAATTTACACTTCTCAGCCGAAAAACGGCAAGGGTTGAACCCCGGGGCCTTTCAAAGCCCCGCCCTTGTATGTAATACTTAAAAAGAAATTGACTATACCATGAAATGATCTAAAATAAAAAACATAACGATGAATACATAAAACACAGTAAACTAAAAAGGAGTTCATTTTGGTCATTATGTCAAATATGTTAGGTCATTGTGTCAAAAAAAATTAACGTATTAAAAGTACACAATGATGTTATTTCAACAATTTGCTTTCAGAACTCATCATTTTAGTAAAACACACAAAATTTAACGTATTAAAAGTACAGTATGAGAAACATGAAAAACAAAATGACACATTTATCATTGCGTTTACATTTTATATCATTTAGTCATTGTTTTCAAAGTATTAGATAAGTTAATTGTTATTTTATTGTTGTATTTTATATGTTATAAATACACACAGGTGTTATTTCACCATTATGTTTTTTAGAACCAATTATTTAAGGGAAAACAATACTGTTTAAGAAAACGCAAAGTCAAACACAAAAGATACAATGATGAGCAAGAAAAAAACACATTGACGAACATGAATTATACTAGGCTAGAACACATATATTTTTTAATCTTTGGACATAACATTAGTATACTCGTTTAAAAGATAAAAGACACTTGTTTTTTATAATATAGCTTTAAGAAAAAATATAATGTTGTATATAAAAGTTATAAATTAAAAAAATTGGGAAACAAAAAATGACCCTAATTAAAATACCTTTTTCAAACAATTTTGTTTTATGATCCAAACTATTAATGATAAACATAACTAGAATTCAGGACCCGCGCTACGCGGCGGGTTTTGGTCGTGAACGGTTCGGTAGGTCGTTATCGTTTATCGTTTCGGTAAGTACATTTGTGGTGTCATGAATTATGTTAGAAAGTTGCAATCCACGTCCTTATGTAAAATCCTTAGAAACACTAATTCCTCTATCTTTGCCCTCTTTCCTTGGAAATGGAAACAGAAGGTAGATTTATATCAAACAACTTGACCCAGAGTCTACAACGTAAAAAGAGCCTTTGTGTACATTAATGGGATGGATCATGTGAGATTTTGAATCTCAAGGAATTCTTATCATTTCCATCGCAAGAGTTTTTCACAAAAAAAAAAAGTCATAAGAATTATGCAGCATAATTATAATATTAGATAGTAAAATACATCAAGCTAAAAAGATAATAAATTCTTAATTAATTTCAAAATTCTACAATACTAAGAACCGATTAACAAATATTAAGTCTCTACCACTTATCTGAAATAGATCATACAGAAATAGAAAATACATCAAATCGGTAAGAAAAACATAACAATGCATTCACATAAAGATAAGAACCAATTGTTCCACTCAAGAAATGTATATAAGAATCATTAGATCAAAATCAATAAATTGGTTACTTTAGTGACCACTACACATAGTCTTACACTCCCCTAAAATTAAATCAACCTTACTTTAGTGAAAAAGGCGGACTGAATTGTGTTATGAACATTGAAAAGGAGCATCCCACTTGTTAATCCATGTCTAAAATCCTCTTCCGATGGTAATTCTCCCTCTTTCTAAGCAAACTTAAGCTTTTATATATATAAAAAAGGTTTCAAAGTGATATACACCAAAAAATAAAACAATCAATCTTAATTCTCTCTCTTTCTAATGGACCTTCAATGACGAAATCTCAGATTGCATGCACCCAGGGTTCAATCGACACAATTCTAATGTTAGAATTTGAACCACATCAGCACAGTTACCCAACAAGAAAGAAAAACACCCACCCAAAGAAAGCAAACTGCAAAACAAACCACATCAGATCAATAATACCTTAAATTAGAACCCTAAAACCTCAAATCTCCTAAAACAACAAATTCTTAGCACAGCCGAGTTGAAAATTGAAAGAACGCAAGCAATCAAGTGCAAAATAGAAAGCAACGAACATATGAAAAGAAAAGAAAAAAAGGGCTTGCAAGGTACGTGTTTGCGAAATCATAGCTGTTCGCGGTTGCCTTGGTGAGCTAGAAACCTTATCAGAGAACTGAATCGACGTTCTGTATATGTGTTGATGGGGTTTAGGGTTATTCCGGCGGTGGCGTATGAGGAATTACCAATGAGAGAGAAAAGAGAAAGGGAATTATATATATAAAGATACGTATCTCTGTCTGTCTGCCTATATATATTGTGTATGTATATATGTGCGCATAAGAAACTTGTACGCTTTGCATAGAATCATGTAAAAATTCTACATTAATTCTGTGAGTGACCAAATCTTTCACGTTTAAACTATATAGTAATAGGCTGAAATCGTTTTCACATTTTTTCAACAAATAACATATTTAAGCAAACCCAATTCCTATAAATATATGGATTCTAAAGTAACCATTATGCACATATTCTAAAATAACCAATGATCGATGAGCGAATACTTTTGGCCTTTTGGTGACTCCAAGTATCAGAACGAACGAATACGCTTTACGCTATTAATTTCCTCACGAATTCCTTCCATTTAAGAACCATATTTCTCGTTTCTCAAATCTCAAACGATCTGCTCAACAGGTGAGCATCACAGCATTCCCACATTGTATGTGTTTGTGGATACGAGAGTTTATCGTTATCTGCATATTTGTGGACCCGACTTGCTCTTAATCATCCAATCTGTTGTTGACTTTCCTCTACAATGGCTACTTCAAACACTTCCAGCAGTAACGTCGTTAAGAAAGGTACGACCCCAATTAATGCTTTTCTTGTGAACTAGACAGTGGTGGAGCTTGAACAAAAATATTTAGGGAGCCAAGTTTTTTTTTTGAAAAAATTTGAGGAAGGCCGGCTATATACGTAAAAAAGTTCGGACAAAAGTCCTGAATTTACACTACGGACCAAAAAAAGGGTCGGGGCCAGGGCCACCCTCGGCCCCCACTAAGCTCCGCACATGGGGATAGATGAGTATTGTGATTTTGGTTTCGCGAAAGGATATTTATGATTTTCTATTCAAAACTCCAATAATATAACCAGGCGTTGCTCACACATTATTTCGGCCCAAAACACATTAAAAATCCGTGGTGACGCAAAAATTGGATAAAATGACTCGAAATAAAAATATCATTTATAGTATGAAATTTTCATTCGTTCTTTTGAGTTCAATCGGATTTCGTTTGAGTTGGTTTATGATTTTTTAAAAATCCCTTTTAGCCCTTTTAGAATAAGCTCCCTATTTAGTTGATCCTAACCCTATTAGCATATTAATATATATAAATTAACTAACGTAAATTTGTTCATATGCAGGAATCAAAATATATAAATAAATATTAAATTACATGATGAAAAGCAACTTTAATTTTATATTGTATATAAAAATCATGAAATAAAATAATTTCTATACTTAAATCCGTGAAATACACGGGTTTATGACCTAGTATCGTATATATATATATAAGACGGATCCAATACATATGAGGATTTTCGTGCTAAATGTAGGATACAATCAGAATGTGACACATGTAGAAAGAGAAAAGGGTATATAAGTAAACAACGTTTTATAGAAAGTAACCGTAATTAAACCCACTTTCACCTTTGTTTTTTAAATCGAATAACTTTTTTACGTTTTAGTATGTTTTTAAAAAAAATTACACTATTAAATAGAGAATTTCATTATCTTTAATTTGAGTATAGTATTGATATGGTTTTTTTCGATTTTTTTTACGTGGTCGTAATTGTACGTGGTCCGTAATTTTGTGGTACGTGATTCTACCATTAGTCTGTATGCGTTTTGGCCGTGGTCCGTAATTATATACATGGTCCGTGATTTCTTGGTACGTGATTATACACTTGGTAAGTAATTTAGGTGTCTATTTGATCGTGGTCCGTAATTATGTATATGAAACGTAATTTCGTGGAACGTGATAATACACACTTGGTAAGTAATTTATGTGTATATTTGGTCGTGGTTCGTAATTATGTAAATGGAACGTGATTTTGTGGTACGTGATTATAGGTGGTCTGTGATTTTTAAAATGACGCTTCTGTCCTTTTTATTAATTATGGACACAGAATGTTATTTTTGGAAGGACGATAATTACATTTTTGCCACCGCGTTAATCTAAGCCCTCCATTTAAACGATCGGACGGACTAAATTCTATCTTACGATTAGTACGAAAATACATACATGTATTTTAACCGCACCCAGTATATATATATATATATAGGAGATGTGTATTTTATGAATCATGTTTTATCTTGTTAACCAATTAACTCAATCTCAACCACATATTCATTTTCTAATATTTTAATATGTGGCTATGGTTACACTACTATGCCAAACTTTGAGTTCAAACAGGTCTTATCCACCTGTTGCTGACCTTTCACGGTCTAGAGAATGAAGACCCTCGTAAGTTCCTCAAGGAATTCCATGTTGTCTGTTCGGGAATGAAGCCACACGATGTTAATGAAGATCAAATCAAGTTAAGGGCATTCCCCTTTTCCTCTTCAAGACTCGGCTAAAAAGTGACTCTATTACCTACCACCCTGGTCGGTAACCGCATGGAGTGAACTTGCTCCTCAATATTTCCCGAAAATAAAAGCCTCAAGCCTACGAAAAGAGATAATCAGTATAAAACAAGCAAGAAGTGAGGCTCTACACACTTATTGGGAGAGATTCCAAATTTCTCGATGCCCACAACATGACATTTGTGAAGGATTAGCACCATTGGAGAGGCGTTTGATAAATGCCTCATATAAAATACTGTGTGTGGCATACGTGGAAGAGGCACGTGGCCGACATGGTGCATTGAGGGGCATCGCCCTTAACCATGCATGTCATGATTTATCCGCAGCTACGTGCAGGTTTTTTTTTTGTTTAATTTTATCCACTCACCCACTTAGTATTTGATATTTTTAATATGGGGTGTTTGTGAGAAGGATATATGGATGTTAGTGTTAAGGACAAAACTAGCAAACCTACTCGCACGTTACCGTTGGACGTTAAGATTTAAATTTATGCGCTCTAATAACCACTTTGTAATGATAGTTGCTTATACCTTATACATTTCAGAAACATTTATTCAGAGTACTTGATCAACATTTTGCAACCGTTTGCTTTTAATTATTCCCAATTTCTCTCTACGCAACCGTTGTTCTTTGTCATTTTTGGTAATTGTTTCGATTATCTATTTGATCTTTCTTGTTTCAGGAGGTACAAGAAACGATCATGGGTTTCAGGATTCTAAACTCTTCTAGAAGGACTTGGAGGAGAATCTTCAATGAATGAAACTGGAACTCTAAATAGCTTTGAAAATCGCCATGGGTGTAGAAAGTTGCGAACTCAGGGTTTAAGACACGGATTTTTATTTATATAACCTAATTTTAGGGTTTTGTTGTCGAGGGGTCATTCGTATATCGCGCTAGCCTGAGGGGAGGTCTCTAGCGTATCATGAGAGACAATTTAGTAGGGACTGTGAATTTAAATATTCATTTTTATAAGAATTCTTGATTTTATATTTAATTTTCTCAATAAGTACTAGTCAGTGGATAAACATTGAGAGTGGATACAATAGACCAATTCAAGAGGGATTGGGAATTCCGGTTGAAGTGTCAAGGTTGTGTGTCTGATAAACAAAGGAAAGAATATGATCTCAAAAGGAAAGTGTATGCAATTCTCTCACATTCCATTAAGTATCATTCCATAACCCAAATTTTGAGTAACACTTCAGGAGGTATGGTTTGTGGAGTTACATAGGAAACAAAAAATTATGTACGTAAGCAAAAAATCACGCGTAAAACTAAGTCGAATGACATCCTACTTTCAAACCATCTAATGAGCACCAACTTTATAAAGTCAAATGAGCAGCTGTCAGCACATCTAAAATTACTTTCAACACATCTAAATCACTTTAACTCAAGTTCTGATAAAAAGATCCACTTCAAACTACAAAATCACTTTATTGGGACAAAGGCAATTAACCAGGCTAAAGCGAGGCCCCATTTACTATTTGCATCAATTGGGAGGAACACAGAAGTATCAGAGTAGATTTCTTAGTTTTGTAAAAGGATCACATAAAATTTAATGATGGGTACAAGTAGATCTAAGTAAAGAAAAGAAAAATATTAGTGTTACCTTTATATTTAATATATTTAATAAAAAATATGAAGATAAATCTATAATATATAATAAAATAAAGTTTTAAAATATACATGATCTTGTGTTTTTTCGTCTCTCTTATTAAATGCATATGTTATCTTTTAAATATTAATATTATTTAAAAATAATTATATTTATGTCTTTTTTAAACACACTTAATTAACAATTATTATAATACATGGTTACTATCATGGATTTTGGTAAAAAACAACATTTTTCTATAATAGTTTTTTACAAAAGAAAAATATTTTAAAAACAAATTTTTTAAAAAGTGAAAGTTTAAAGAAATAATATTATTTTTATTACTTAAAATAATAACTTATACACTATTTTAATTATATTTTATCTCAAACAATAATTTTAGAATTTGTGAATTTTCATTACTAACTATTTAATATTTTTTTTTATCAATCCATGTAATACACGGAATATTAACCTGGTAATTTAATAAAGAAGACTGAATGCTATTTATATAATTTTCTAATGTTGTGAGTAGTGGTGCTCAAAAAGATCCGAATCCGAAACTGAACCCGAATTATTCGAATTTCCAAATTCGAATTATCCGAAGATTCAGATATCCGAATTTCAGATATCCTAAATTTCGGATTCGGATATTGATTTTGAAAATTTTCGGATATCCGAACTTGAACACCCCTACGTGTGAGTGAGTTAAAGAAAAAATATGATAATAAAAGACATAAAAAAGTTATTATTTAATTGAAAAATAAAAAATAATAGATGGAATTTATTTAAAATTATAAGTATTACTAATTTGAAAAAATAAAGACTTTATTTGAAAAAAAATTGTTAAGGTAATAAGTAAACAGATGGTTACATGAAAACTTTTGTGAAGAGGGAGCAATAAAGCCACACGGAGTCGTCACATGACTCTTCACGCTTCCTCGCTTCCAGGTCATCGTCACATCCACTTTTCTCACATTTCACCACTATTTCTCATTTTGGACAGTGTCGTCTCACTTTTCACCACAACCCCCAAAATAATAAAATAAGTCTTCCCCTTTCTCGGCTTCATCCGGTGGTTCCTCACCTCTTACTCCCGTCCCGGACACGGAGGTGATATTCCCGATTCTTCCCGTCCCAGGGTGTGCTTCTCCCGAGCTTTCCCGGCCTCCACACCATATGCACTAGTACGAAACCACGATGAGACTATGAGAGTACCTATAAATGAATTGGTGAAACAAGTTTGCTTGTCGGTGTTGGTTCCTCCGATGACGGTGGCAGTGGAAGGATTCCGTCCGACGGATAATTTTATTTCTCCAATTTGACGGTCGAATTTGAATATTATGATTTACTTGGAATTAATCAACAAAAGAATCCGAGTCGGTACGAGTCCAAAGTGTGTTTTATTCTCAACCCCTTAGGCCAGGGTGAAGGGTGTGGTTCTCCCGACCCTAGCTTTTAAACCTTTTCTTATATATATTATATTGAGGAAATGTCGTTGGGAGAAGTTAAAATTCAAACTTTCAAAGTTCATAATTCTTTTCGCTTATAACCGAGTGATACGTGTAGATGACACTCAAGAAATCATAATTCGCTTATGATGTATTTTGGATGTTAAAATTGAACATAAACAATGAAGCAAACATGGATTGTTGATTTTTATCTTCATCAACTCATACATGATTATCATATTATCTCTTAATTTGAATTGAGTTTTAATAAGAGAACTTTGAGTTCTTTGTTAGTTTTTGGATTATCAATCATTTTGAGCCATTTGGTTGCTTAATCCACATCATTTGGTATTCAGAGCTTTGGTTTTTCAAATGGCTCTATGTGAAGATGAATACCTTCTGGCTCGTAGAGTCGCCGATAGAGGCAACGACTTGAGTGTTTTGTATTCACATGCTCGTGGTAAAGATTAATTATCTACTCACATAATCGCCGCCCGAGGCAGTGATAGATTTGATCCCTTCCCATGGGATTTTAAGATCAAACGACTTCGGCAACGGGTCCAAGATCTTGAGGCATCGTTGACATGGAGGGAAACGGAATCGGAAGGGCTCGTCGGGGACGAGTTAACCGAGGATGAGGAGCATCTCACGAACGACGACATTATCTTTGATTCTCCTCCTGTATATGATGACTATGAGGACGAGGATTGGTATTCTTGGTCAACAGTCGATGTAAGTGAAACCCAACTCAATGATTTTAATTCATATGTTGCGTATTTTGACGGACTGGAGGAGATCAAAAAGACTGATCAAGAGACTGATCAAGAGGTGGATAGTCAATCAGCTGAGACTCCGTCTTTCATTTATTTAGACGTTATTATGGAAGGTAAAAATAGATGGAGAAAGAAAAAAAACAAAAGAATCATATGAAACTCCAAATGCCGACATAACAGAGAAGAAGATTATGAACAAAGGTTTTGTTCAAATCCATCCTCAAGTTTTCGATGACTCGTCGGATTTATTGAATTATGCTACAACAAAGATAAGTGCATCTATCCTTATAGGAATTTCAAATTACACATATTAGTGACATCATCGTGAGGTATCCTCAGCAATATATGAAAACTATTTCTGTAAACAATTTGATGGATAAATATTTAGAAGCTATCGGTTATAATAGTGCAAAAAATATTGTTTGTTTTGGAGTGGTATATCCCGTGGAGTTTATCTTTAAACGTGAATCCGTGAATAGAGGGGTTGGTTTATTTGACGTTCTCAAGACTCGAGGACGAGTTATAACAACTGGCCGTTTTCCGGTAGTTGACCGATCAAATTTCGGCCTTTGACTATCTGTAATCCGGCGGTACGCCATCTGTAATTCAATATTTATATGAAATAAATATTCTCATTGTATTCTAAAGCATATTTCGGATCATTTGAGTGTAATCAGAATTTCGATACGAGCGACGGTTTGAAAGTTATGCGTAAAGCGATACAACGCTCCATAGGCTTGAAATCCCGACACCTCCTTTCAAGGTGAAACCAATGGGGTTAGATAGGAAATGGAAAATCGTGAACGTGGCGAAAACCGCGCGTGAAACGGAGACAGGACGAAGCCGAAACGCGAAAACAAGTTATCCAGTCTGATAAAACCACAAGACGACGTGTTGGGACACGTGTCACCTCGGGAAACGTGCCAGGACACGTGGCAGCCCAACAAAGCTGCTGGCACTCAACTGGACACGTGTCAGAAGCAAGGGGTTAGGCAGCACGTGGCTGAGCCACCCGGTCACCCAGCCTACGCGCGTCGCGCGGGTCACCAATCCCGGCAGCGCGTGGCGCTTAGCA
Organism: Stevia rebaudiana; assembly: GCA_009936405.2. Classification (NCBI taxonomy): domain Eukaryota; kingdom Viridiplantae; phylum Streptophyta; class Magnoliopsida; order Asterales; family Asteraceae; genus Stevia; species Stevia rebaudiana. The sequence goes on from WOUH02023802.1 coordinate 11,501, forward strand.
ATCCCATACACGCCTATAAATGGCGGATCACGAGCATAACTCAGCTGCATTGCTCTCTCAGTTCGAGCATAACTCAGCTGCATCGCGTAGAAGCTCGGATTCTGTTCAGATCGATGAGCTATCGTCAGGACTCGCGGAGGTTCTGCTCGAGGTTTGTGGATCATCTTATCAGTCTCTCTCATCTATATTCTCTATCTCCTCATCTCAATTATCAAGTGAGTTCATGGCTCCTCTTTCAATTCACATTTTACTGTTTTACAATACGGGGGAGATTACATATAACATATCACTTAATACTATCCGTTATTACATAATTGTAACACGTTGTGAACGTCTCTATACCACTTAATCTAAGCCCCCTACATTCTGGACTGTTAACTAATATGAAGTGCAAGGGAGAACTAATAAAGAACGAGAATATTAACTAAGGAGAACGGAAAGAGAGAGTTTAGAAGGCCATGAAAGTTCAAATTGCAAATTCTATTGATTTCTCGGTGTGTTTTTTACAAATGAGAACGCCTCTTATTTATAGGCAAAATTTACAGATAACTATTAAATTTACAGAAGAAAATGTCATAAAATGACAAAATCAAAAGGACAATTATTTAAAATTTGTTGGCCATATTTGAAACGTCTTCTATCAAATTTGTCTTCTTTTGAAAATGAACACGTCTTCTATCGAATTTGTCTTTTATCTGAAATGAACATCTGTCTTCTCCCCCTTTTTTCTTTTAATTATATTAGAATAAATTAATTAAAACTAAAATAATTAAAAGTCTCTGTGAGTGCTGTCTATGGAGATTGTATCGTCTTCATAAGTGTTGAATGTGGCTGTACATGTATGAGATTCTGAGTTGTAAATATGGTTGTATTCTAGGGTGCTTCCTTCTCCATTGAATGGTAGAAACATGTTCCAATTGTCATGTCCCCAGATTTGTATGTAGTGACCTTCTGCTAATAACCTGAATATTTGCCATTGAAAACCTCTTGGTAGAATTGGCGTTCTTTGATAGTACTTGATAACCGTGTCATTAGTTGTTTTCAGTTGCGAGTTGTTGTTGTCAAACCACCTTAGGTTTGAGAAATCAATGTATGTGATTACTGATAACTTCTTTAGCTCTTCTTGTCTTTTTTCTTTGTGGCTGATGAAGATTCGCTTTCGTGCTGGTCTATATGTATTTTCATCTGCATATGGTAGTGATGAAAAGATTTTGCATCCTACCCTTTCACTTATGGTGAATGTAGAAATGTTTCCGGCTACCATTGTGAATTTTTATCCGAACCTCTGTATAAATTTCTCTGTTTTGTGGTTATCTGTGAATTCTAGGTAATCAATCATACCATTATGGTAAAATTGAATTATCTGTTCTTCTGGCATATTTGTAGGAAGTGTTATTTGTAAAAGAAGTAAGTTCGTTTTCATTCTTTCATCATCTAATCTTTTTACAACTGTTACTCCATTATATTTTTCTTCTCCAAAGGCTATTTGTATGATTTTTAACTGTAAATCATACAGAATTACTGAAAACTCTGCACGAACTTTCTGTGATACTAACTGTTCAAAGTCTGGAAATCGCTGTAAAACTGGTTTTAGGACTTGCTGCCACGGAGTATCGAGAATTCTTGCTCTGAATATCTCAAAGTTCCTTTCTGTATTAATGTCTTCTTTTTTCTCGATCCTTTGTATTAGCTGTAAATTTTTTGTTTCGAGAATAGCTTTTTGTTGTTTAAGGATACTTATTTCCAGTTGCGTTTTTATATTTTGCAAATTTTCTGTTTCATCAAGCCTTGCTTGTAAAGACTGTGTATGTTTTCCTTGTTGTAACAATTGTTGCTGTAATTTAGCAATCACTTCTTCCTGTGCTTTTATTAACTGTTCAGACTTTATTTTTGCTATTTCAGCAAAAGTTGGAACCTCTTCAAGTTCAATTTCAAAGCCATTTAACCCAAAACTGTTTCTTGCCACTTGGAGAGCGTCTGAAAAGCTATGATAACCTTTCCAGAATGCACCAGGGCACTGTATATATTTTACTACTGTTTCCCATTTATTAAAAACTCTTGTTTTATTACCTCTAAAAATTATATAATGTGTGAATTTCTGTAATGTTTCTAGCTTTTTAATGCTCTGTTAAATAATGTGTTAGAGCATTTAAAACCTGTACTTTGAATGTGGATGCTCGTGGCAAAGTTTGAATGTGCCATAAGTTATCCAACAAACACTGTTGTCTTTGTGTTAATTGTACTCCTGTTACTGGGCGAAATTTTGTTTTTATGTCTTTACATTTTTGTAAAACATAATTTCCAAATATTTCTACTGAATCTTGTGTATTCTGTGTAGACGAATTACCCTTTTGTGAGTATTTTGATGTATTGAAAGACTTGGGTGTATGAAACTGTGATATATCATTTAGTCCAGTTATTGATGCAGGTAGGTGTCTAGTTCTTTGTATTTTTTCTGCTTGAAAAGACTGGCTCATGAATTTTTCTGTCTGTTCTTCTTCTTCTTCTTAAGATATACTCATCGGAGATGGATACTTTTCAGGCTGTATTAACATTGGCTGTATAAGCTTTTCTTTTCCTTTATTTTTCCTGTCCATCTTTAAACAACAATTTATTAATATTTCTAGATAACATGTCAGCTATTCCATTATTTTTTCCTTTAATATG
>WOUH02023812.1:0-14166 GCA_009936405.2 Stevia rebaudiana
GTTTTGGGCCCAAAAGGGTGCCGTTGATTTGAAAGGAATGAAGTATGATATGATAATGTTTGAATGAAAGAAGTACGTATGATATGATGATGTTTTATGTTTTATGGTTTGGACCCAAAAGGGTGCCGTTGATTTAAAAGATATGAAAGTATGATATGTTTATGTTTAAATGAAAGAAATATGTATCATATAATAATGTTTTATGTTTTATGGTTCGGTCCCAAACGGGTGCTGTTGATTTGAAAGAAATGAATACGTACGTTAATGTTTTTATGATTTTATTGTTTGGCCAAAAGGGTGCCCGGTATATTAATGTAGTATTATGATTGATTTACGAATGATATAAAAAAGTTTTAAAGTCATCGGTCACGACTCACCAGCAATTTCATTGCTGAAGTTTATTTTCGCTCGTATGCAGGATACATTAGACATGTACAAAATTACGCAAGACGTATAGATACAAGGAAGCATTAGAGATGACGTTGGCATTCGACATTCGCATTTGGGAAGTCTAAATAGGTTTGGGAATTCCGAGCCTAAAGAAGACGAGCATTGGGACCTTGTTTAGTGTACCTGTGTTTTGTAATAAAGTTTTAAAAAGTTGTAAAAATTGCATGTCCATGTAAAGAGTTGTAACCGTTTATTATTTAAATGTAACTCGCATCCGCTTTTTGACGTTTTCTGGTACCGATCGGGTCGCGCCTGGCGAGGGGTGTGACAATGATGCATAATTAGCCGTTTATCGTAGGGACCAACACAACACTTTTAACGTTATTTTTGCAATGAGACATCCCCTCCCTTGCGCCCCTTTTACATTTTGATTAATCATCATCTTAATTATTTTAATTCATCTTTTAGTAATAAATTTGTGGCGCCCGGTTTCCCAAACAACCCCTTTATACGTATTTGGATTAAAACAACATTTAGATTTAAGTCCCAGAAATTTCCTTTACAAAAATGCGTATTTACGCCACCAAAATACATTTTTACCATCAAGTTAATCATTCCAAAGTGTAATTAATGACTACATATTGTTTTCATACTCAAAATACTTATTAAGTGTGTATTATAACATAACAAGTCTAAAAAACGCCCACTGGGAACTCCGTTCGACCCATTTCGACTTCACCCTATCTCGTTCGCCATTTGTTCACCTAAGACCTGCAAAACCCACATTTAAACACCCATTAGTTCATAAGAACTAAGTAAGATTACCCAATAATGCATTGGGAGACTTTTCGGGCCTCAAAACGTCCTAAAAAGCGTTTATGAAAATTTGGACAGCTCAGGCCCCAGCGTACCATAGTAGCTACCCAGCGTACCATGTACCCTGGCAGCGTACCATTTTTACCCAGACACTATTCCTTCCAGCGAACCACAGTAGTTACCCAGCGTACCATTTTTTTGCCCTGCAGCACCATTTTGTCTGTTTTTGGCGTTTTAAGCCTCCGTTCTTGCCCCAGTTTGTTCCGTTTCGCCCGGAATCTTACCAACTCGTTAACATCCAACCAAAACATGTGGGTCAACCAACCATCGAGATCATCTCAATCATGGACATTCACACACCTTTGAATTGCCCATCATGCATCGCAACGAATTGGATGTTCACACACCTGTCCTTCCATCCAATTCCACTCATATACACCACTTGTAGATGATCCGGTTACTCGTTAGTGACCCGGATAATCACAGCCACTTGTGATTCAACATTGCCTACACACCTTGTAGGTCTTTATGGGTACTTCATTCCAATATCACCTCATGCGGGTCAATTGGAAGAACCGACTATGATGCTTGCACACCTTGCAAATTTCATCATTTATCACCCTTTTCACCACCATGTTCATATTCCACATGAACAACAACTTGAGTTTACACGGACATCATCACACCAATTGTGACCCATGTACTTAACACTAAAACTCAACAAATATGGGGTCTTACATCAATTCCGGAATTGCTTGCAAATATGTCAAATTCCTTCCCGGGTCCATGTGATTCATTTTCACCACCGAATCCTATGATCACAATACATTTATTTAACCACACATTCAACATGAGTTTAAACTCACCCATTTGATCCGTTATCACATACTTAGCATATCAAAGCTAACAACTATCAATGTCGCACCATTTAATATACAACTTACGTTAGCAGGCAAATTTCACAACTAATTGACATTTCATCAAACACCTTATGTGCATAATCATTAGTTATCTCCAAATACACCATTGAACTAGTTACCAACCTCCAATTTCACCAATTCAACCAAAATCATGGTATTAACATCAACATAAGTAATTTTTCTACACATAATCACTAACATATGTAGCTAAACATAGAATTCAACTTATTCAACACTTACAAGATGAATTCCCATGGTTTCCATCCATTCACCCAACACCCACATAAACCCACAATCACAAATCATCAATTTTCATCAATCTAAGTGTTTAGCTAGTGATATTCATAACAATCTATGGTTATCTAACATTTTCAAGCATATCATATCAACATTGCATTCAACAAAAATCATCATCTAATTCAAGAACACCTCAAGAACTAGGTTTCTCACAAAAATCCACTTACCTAGTGATTATTATGCTTAGATGATGAAGAATTCGACTTAGATACAAGATTAGGGCTTCACTTTCGAGTTTCTATAGATCAATTAGGTGAATTTTAAAAGAACACCTCCTTCTTCTTCATTGTTCTCGTCGCCCAGAACCACACTCCCCACCATTTCTTATTTTGACCACCATTTGACCATATTACTCTATTAATCCCCCAACTTTCAAGTTCCACGTGTAGGCTAAACTAACCCCTTAACTCCTAGTTAGTATTTACCTAACTTAAACACCCAATAAACATCAAACTAACTTAATCCCGTTAGTTTCTAGCAAATAATAATCATTTATTATTTACACATAACATGTAATACGCAACTTCCATTCAATTAAAAAAAGAATACGCGTTTTACACACCTTTACCTCAAAATGGGTCGTTACACAATAATGTCAAATGTGATTACCATAATTATTAGAATTTTTATATAATTTTTGTTTTATGTTAAATTCTAAAATAGATTTAAACTTCAAAATAAATGAAATTTGTAATTATATAATTTAGTATTTATCTTGTATATTTAAAAGAGTAAATTACAATTTTCATTCCCGAGTTTGCAATGGTTAACGGTTTCAATCCGCCTTTAATAGAAATCGTCCTTAATGTTTCAAGTTTTAACAATTTTCGTCCCTAACGTTTAAAGTCTTAAAAATTTTCGGAGCTCGATAAGGTTTCCAATCTCTTGCCCTTTCTAATTGGGCGCTCGAGTTCATAGTAAACGCGTCGACCCTCATGCTCGAGTTCCAGCTATTCATTATCCGCATCGAGGTCGACGAGGATATCAGCGTTTGAACTACCGACGCCTTCGGAATACTTGGACCTCTTTGATGTGTCAGAACCCGGTGGAGGAGTCTCCGTTCAGTTTGGCTTATATCGAATTACTTTCCATGCCTCAAGGTGAGGGAAACCTTTTGAATTGACGTTTTGTTGGTAGCTCTTCATTACGTTTAGAATTATTTCTTCATCCCCTTCGCCATTTTCCGACGGTCTGACGCTTGGTGGACGAACCCATTGAATTTTCTCATGTGGCAATTCAAATCCCCACACTTTGAATATATTTGATCAATAGTTCGAGAAGTGTCTTTCATTATTTTATGAAACTAATCGTTACCTACAATTAGATAAATATATATTATACAGTTACTGAGTTTTGTTAAAAATAATATTAAAAAATCTAAGTTTAAAAAAAAATTATACGAGTTTCCAAAAACCGTCGCCTTTTAGTTGGTTAACCTTTTTGGAATGGATTAGCCACGACTTACATAAAGCGCCTTCTTTTATAGGGGTCCACTGTCGGGCCAGTGCTTTTGTTTTCGTTTTCTTTTATGGTGGTAGGTCGTCTTTGGGTTCGCTAGAGTCGAAATCAATTTGTTCGCGATAGTCTAAAAACAATTAAACGATATTATAAAATAAACGACTAAAAAATTAAAACAAAATATTAAAAAAATAAGATAAAGTAAAAATAAACCTTGAAATTTGCCTTGTGGCGAAGATTGGTTGTTTGCTTGAAACGATTGGTTGCCGATAGGGGTGTTCATCGAGTCGGATTTCGAGTTATTCGGCTTATTCGAATCGGAGTATTCGAATTTGAAAATTTTGAATTCAAATCCGAATCCGAATCCGATCCGAATCTAAATCGTATAATCCGATTCGAATCCGATCCGAATAAACCGAAAAACCTAAAAGTTTGTATCCGAACAACCCGAATAAACCGAATAAACCGGGTTTATTCGGATTGAATTCGAATATCCGATCCGAAAAAAATAATTTCTACCAATCCGAATCCGAATCTAAAATTGTATAATCCGATCCGAATCTAAAATCGTATAATCTGATCCGAATTGATCCGAATAATCCGAATCTGATTTCGAATCGGTTTTTTCGGTTTTCGGATACGATTCGAAAATAAGATTTTTTCGAGTTTCGATTATTTTGAAAACCCTTAATGAGAGTGTTATTTTGGTAAAGAAGAAAAATTACTTTTTGTGTCAGACAATAGTCATTCTTGTGTCAAGTTGAATGTGGCAGGGGTGTTTGATTTTTTATGTACAACTATTTTTATATTTAAAAAACATCCATTTTACACAACATAAATGAAATATACGAAATGAAAGCTGCATTTCTCGAAAAAACATCCTTACATTTTAAAATGATTTGAAATTAATTAAATGAATTATAATACAAAATGTAAGCAAACATTTTTTTTTAGATTTCAACAACTAAAATAATTTGAAATTAATAAAAAAAATTAATTATAATACAAAATTGTAAGCAAAATATTTAATAGATTTCAACAACCTAAACAAGTATAAACATCAAACATTAAAAAATAAAACGATCTACAACATTTAAAACGTCATTTACATCAATGTAATGAGCGGATTCATGATACACATGTTTGCGTTTACATTAATGTAAACAAAATTTTACTTAATGTAATACACTAAATAACTCAATTACATCTACATTACTAGCATTAACGTAATACTCTTTTACATAACGTAACAAAGAAAATAATAACAACGCACTGCGAGTTAAGAAGAAAATCAATAATCTAACACAAATTAGAAATCAAACATTAAACCATAAATCAGTAATAGGGAATCATTCAATCAAAATATTTGTTACAAGAACAACGAAAATAAGTAATGTAAAATAAATTTAAATTTAAATATTCAAACTCTAAAAAAACCGGTCTGAAAAATGTCAACATCTGAAAAAAAAACGGTTTGAAAAACGTCTACGTCCGAAAAAAAACGTGTCTGAAAAACAGCAACGTCCGAAAAAAATAGGTTTCAAAAACGTCAACATCCGATAAAAAACAGGTCTGAAAAACGTCAACGACTGAAAAAAACGGGTGTAAAAAATGTCAACGTCCGAAAAAAAAACTTGTCTGAAGAACCTCAACGTCCGAAAAAAAACGGGTCTAAAAAACGTCAACTTCCGAAAAAAGGGGTTTGAAAACGTCAACGTCCAAAAAAAAAACGGGTCAGAAAAACGTCAACTTAAAAAAAACGGGTCAGAAAAACGTCAACGTCCCGAAAAAAAAACGGGTTTGAATAACGTAAACGTCCGAAATAAAACGGGTATGAAAAACGTCAACGTCCAAAAAAACGGGACTAAAAAACGTTAACGTCCGAAAAAAAATGAGGGTGAAAACGTAAACATCCGATAAAAAACGGGTCTAAAAAACGTCAATGTCCGAAAAATAACGGGACTGAAAAATGTCGACGTCTGAAAAAAAAAACAGATTTGATAAACGTCAACGTCCGATAAAAAACGGGTCTAAAAAACGTCAATGTCCGAAAAAAAAACGGGGTCTGAAAAACGTCAACATCCGAAAAAAACGGTCTGAAAAACGTCTACGTCCAAAAAAAAAAAACGTGTCTAAAATACAGCAACGAAAGAAAAAACGGGTTTGAAAAACGTCAACATCCGATAAAAAACGGGTCTGAAAAACGTCAACGTCCGAAAAAAAACGGACTGAAAAACGTTAACGTCCGAAAAAAATGGGTTTGCTAAACGTCAACATCTGAAAAAAAAGGGTCTAAAAAACGTCAATGTCCGAAAAAAACGGGTCTGAAAAACATCAACATCCGAAAAAAAACGGTCTGAAAAACGTTTACGTCTGAAAAAAACGTGTCTAAAAAACGTTAACGTCCCAAAAAAAGGGTGTAAAAAATGTCAACGTCCGAAAAAAAAACGGGTCTAAAGAACCTCAACGTCCGAAAAAAAACGGGTCTAAAAAACCTTAATTTCCGAAAAAAAGGGGGTTAGAAAACGTGGACGTCTGAAAAAAAAAAAACGGGTCTGAAAAACGTCAACTTAAAAAAAATGGGTCAGAAAAACGTTAACATCCCGAAAAAAATGGGTTTGAATAACGTAAACGTCCGAAATAAAACGGGTCTGAAAAACGTCAACGTACGAAAAAAACGGGTCTAAAAAACGTTAACGTCCGAAAAAAATGGGGGTGAAAAACGTCAACATCCGATAAAAAACGGGTCTGAAAAACGTCAACGTCTAAAAAGATTCGGGACTGAAAAATGTCAACGTCCGAAAAAAACGGGTTTGATAAACGTCAATTTCCGATAAAAAACGAGTCTAAAAAACGTCTACGTCCGAAAAAAAACATGTCTAAAAAACAGCAACGTCCGAAAAAAACGGGATTGAAAAACGTCAACATCAGATAAAAAACAGGTTTGAAAAACGTCAACGTCCGAAATAAAACGGGTCTGGAAAAAGTTAACGTCCGAAAAAAAAGGGTGTGAAGAACCTCAACGTCCGAAAAAACGGGTCTAAAAACGTCAACTTCCGAAAAAAAAGGGTCTGAAAACGTCAACGTCCGGAAAAAAAACTGGTCTAAAAAACGTCAACTTAAAAAAAACGGGTCAGAAAAACACTAACGTCAGATAAAAAACGGGTTTATATATCGTAAACATCCCAAATAAAACGGGTCGGAAAAACGTCAACGTCCGAATAAAACGGGTCTAAAAAACGTTAACGTCCGGAAAAAATGAGGGTGAAAAACGTAAACATTCGATAAAAAACGGGTCTGAAAAACGCCAATGTCCGAAAAATAACGGGACTGAAAAACGTCAACTTCTGAAAAAAAGGGGTCTAAAAAGGTCAACGTCCGAAAAAAAAACGGGTCTGAAAAACGTTAACTAAAAAAAAAGGGGGTCAGAAAAACGTTAACGTCTGAAAAAAAAAGGGTTTGAATAACGTAAACGTCCGAAATAAAAAGGGTCTGAAAATAGTCAACGTCCGAAAAAAACGGGTCTAAAAAACGTTAACGTCCGAAAAAAATGAGGGTGAAAAACGTCAACATCCGATAAAAAACGGGTCTGATAAATGTTAACGTCCGAAAAATAACGTTTCTAAAAAACGTTAACGTCCGAAAAAAATGGGGCTGAATAACGTCAACAACCGAAAAAAAACGGGTTTGATAAACGTCAACGCCCGATAAAAAACGGGTCTAAAAAGCGTCAACGTCCGATAAAAAACGGGTCTAAAAAACGTCAACCTCCGTAAAAAAAACGGTCTGAAAAACGTCTACGTCCGAAAAAAACGTGTCTAAAAAACAGCAACGTCCGAAAAAAACGGGATTGAAAAACGTCAATATCCGATAAAAAACATGTCTAAAAAACGTCAACGTTCGATAAAAAACAGGTCTGAAAAACGTCTACATCCGAAAAAAACGGGTGTGAAAAATGTCAACGTCCGAAAAATAAAACGGGTCTGAAGAACCTCAATGTCCGAAAAAAACGAGTCTGAAAAACGTCAACTTCCGAAAAAAGGGGTCTGAAAACGTCAACGTCCGAAAAAAAACTGATCTGAAAATTGTCAACTTAAAAAAAAAAGGGGTCAGAAAAACGTCAACGTCCGAAAAAAACGGGTTTGAATAACGTAACGGTCCGAAATAAAACGGGTCTGATAAACGTCAACGTCCAAAAAAAACGGGTCTAAAAACGTCAACGTCTGAAAAAAACAGGTCAAACAAACTTTAATGACCGAAAAAAATGAGGGTGAAAAACGTCAACATCCGATAAAAAACGGGTCTGAAAAACGTCAACGTCCGATAAATAACGGGACTGAAAAATGTCGACTTCCGAAAAAAAACGAGTTTGATAAACGTCAACGTACGATAAAAAAGGGGTCTAAAAAACAGCAACGGACGAAAACACGGGTTTGAAAAACGTCAATATCCGATAAAAAACGAGTCTAAAAACGTCATCATCCGATAAAAAACAGGTCTGAAAAACGTCAACGTCCGAAAAAAACGGGTGTGAAAAATGTCAAAGTCCTAAAAAAAAGGGTCTAAAGAACCTCAACGTCTGAAAAAAAAAAACGGGTCTGAAGAACCTCAACGTCTGAAAAAAACGGGTATAAAAAACGTCAACTTTCGAAAAAAAGGGGTCTGAAAACGTCAACGTCAGAAAAAAAAATGGGTCTGAAAAACGTCAACTTAAAATTTAAACGAGTCAGAAAAACGTCAACATTCGAAAAAAAACGGATTTGAATAACGTAAACGTTCGAAATAAAACGGGTCTAAAAACATCAACTTAAAAAAAAAGGGCCAGAAAAACGTTACCGTCAGAAACAAAACGGGTTTGAATATCGTAAACATCCCCAATAAAACGGGTCAAAAAAACGTCAACGTCCGAATAAAACGGGTCTAAAAAACGTTAACGTCCGTAAAAAATCGGGGCGAAAAACGTCAACATCTGATAAAAAACAGGTCTGAAAAACGTCAATGTCCGAAAAATAACGGGTCTAAAAAACGTTAACGTCCGAAAAAAATGGGGGTGAATAACGTCAACATCCGAAAAAAAAACGGGTTTGATAAACGTCAACGTCCGATAAAAAACGGGTCTAAAAAACGTCAATGTCCGAAAAAAAAACGGGGTCTGGAAAAACGTCAACCTCCGGAAAAAAAAACGGTCTGAAAAACGTCTACGTCCGAAAAAAAAACGTGTCTAAAAAACAGCAACGTCCGAAAAAAACGGGTTTGAAAAACGTCAATATCCGATAAAAAACATGTCTGAAAAACGTCAACGTTCGATAAAAAACAGGTCTGAAAAACGTCAACATCCGAAAAAAACGGGTGTGAAAAATGTCAACGTCCGAAAAAAAACGGGTCTGAAGAACCTCAATGTCCGAAAAAAAACGGGTCTGAAAAACGTCAACTTCCGAAAAAAAGGGGTCTGAAAACGTCAACGTCCGAAAAAAAAGTGGTCTGAAAATTGTCTACTTAAAAAAAAACGGGTCAGAAAAACGTCAACGTCCGAAAAAAACGGGTTTGAATAACGTAAACGTCCGAAATAAAACGCGTCTAAAAACGTCAACGTCCGAAAAAACGGGTCTAAAAACGTCAACGTCCGAAAAAAACGGGTCTAACAAACGTTATCGTCCGAAAAAAATGAGGGTGAAAAACGTCAACATCCGAAAAAAAACGGGTCTGAAAAATGTCAACGTCCGAAAAATAACGGGGCTGAAAAATGTCGACATCCGAAAAAAAACGAGTTTGATAAACGTCAACGTCCGATAAAAAAGGGGTCTAAAAAACAGCGACGGACGAAACCACGGGTTTGAAAAACGTCAATATCCGATAAAAAACGAGTCTGAAAAACGTCACCATCCGATAAAAAACAGGTCTGAAAAACATCAACGTCCGAAAAAAACGGGTGTGAAAAATGTCAACGTCCTAAAAAAAATGGGTCTGAAGAACCTCAACGTCTGAAAAAAAACGGGTCTAAAAAACGTCAACTTTCGAAAAAAAGGGGTCTGAAAACGACAACGTCAGAAAAAAAAATAATGGGTCTGAAAAACGTCAACTAAAATAAAACGAGTCAAAAAAACGTCAACGTCCGAAAAAAAACGGGTTTGAATAACGTAAACGTTCGAAATAAAACGGGTCTGAAAAACGTCAACTTCCGAAAAAAAGGGTCTGAAAACGTCAACGTCCGAAAAAAAAAACTGGTCTGAAAATTGTCAACTTAAAAAAAAAACGGGCAAGAAAAACGTCAACGTCCGAAAAAAAAAACGGGTTTGAATAACGTAAACGTCCGAAATAAAAAGGGTCTGAAAAACGTCAACGTCCGAAAAAAATGGGTCTAAAAACTTCAACGTTCAAAAAAAACGGGTCTACGTTAACGTCCGAAAAAAATGAGGGTGAAAAAGGTCAACATCCGGTAAAAACGGGTCTGAAAAACGTGAACGTCCGAAAAATAACGGGACTGAAAAATGTCGACGTCCGGAAAAAAATGGGTTTGATAAACGTCCACGTCCGATAAAAAACGGGTCTAAAAAACAGCAACGGAAGAAAAAATGGGTTTGAAAAACGTCAACGTCCGAAAAAAATGGGTGTGGAAAATGTTAACGTCCGAAAAAAAAACGGGTCTAAAGAACCTCAACGTCCGAAAAAAAACGGGTCTAAAAAACGTCAACTTCCGAAAAAAAGGGGTCTGAAAACGTCAACATCCGAAAAAAACGGGTCTGAAAAACGTCAAGTTAAAAAAACCGATCAGAAAAACGTTAACGTCCGGAAAAAAACGGGTTTGAATAACGTAAACGTACGAAATAAAACGGGTTTGAAAAATGTCAATATCCGATAAAAAACTTGTCTGAAAAACGTCAACATCCGGTAAAAACACAGGTCTAAAAAACGTTAACGTCCCAAAAAACGGGTGTGATAAATGTCGACGTCCGAAAAAACGGGTGTGATAAATGTCAACGTCCTAAAAAAAAGGGGTCTGAAGAACCTCAACGTCTGAAAAAAGAGGGGTCTAAAAACGTCAACTTCCGAAAAAAGGGGTTTGAAAACGTCAACTTTCGAAAAAAAAACGGGTATGAAAAATGTCAAATTAAAATAAAAACGAGTCAGAAAAACGTCAACGTCCGAAAAAAAGGGTTTGAATAACGTAAACATCCGAAATAAAACGGGTCTGAAAAACGTAAAACTCCGAAAATCGGGTCTAAAAAACGTTAACGTCCGAAAAAAATGGGGGTGAAAAACGTCAACATCCGATAAAAAATGGGTCTGATAAACGTCAACGTCCAAAAAAAACGGTCTGAAAAACGTCTACGTCCGAAAAAACCGTGTCTGAAAAACAACAACGTCCGAAAAAAAGGGGATTGAAAAACGTTAACATCCGATAAAAAACAGGTCTGAAAAACGTCAACGTCTGAAAAAACGGGTGTGAAAAACGTCAACGTCCGAAAAAAAAGGGTCTGAAGAACCTCAACGTCCGAAAAAACGTCAACTTCCGAAAAAAAGAGGTCTGAAAACGTTAACGTCCGGAAAAAAAAACGGGTCTGAAAAACGTTAACTTAAAAAAAAACGGGTCAGAAAAACGTTAACGTCCGGAAAAAAAGGGGTTTGAATAACGTAAACGTCCGAAATAAAACGGGTTTGAAAAATGTCAATATCCAATAAAAAACTTGTCTAAAAAACGTTAACCTCCCAAAAAAGGGTGTGATAAATGTCAGCGTCCAAAAAAACGGGTGTGATAAATGTCAACGTCCTAAAAAAAAACGGGTCTGAAGAACCTCAACGTCCGGAAAAAAAATCGGGTCTAAAAACGTCAACTTCCGAAAAAAGGGGTCTGAAAACGTCAACGTTCGAAAAAAAAAACGGGTATGAAAAATGTCAAATTAAAATAAAAACGAGTCAGAAAAACGTCAACGTCTGAAAAAAACGGGTTTGAATAACGTAAACGTCCGAAATAAAACGGGTCTGAAAAACGTAAACCTCCGAAAAAACGGGTCTAAAAAACGTTAAAGTCCGAAAAAAATGGGGGTGAAAAACGTCAACATCCGATAAAAAATGGGTCTGATAAACGTCAACGTCCGAAAAAAAACGATCTGAAAAACGTCTACGTCCGAAAAAACCTGTTTGAAAAACAGCAACGTCCGAAAAAAACGGGTTTGAAAAACTTTAACATCCGATAAAAAACAGGTCTGAAAAACGTCAACGTCCGAAAAAAACGGGTATGAAAAATGTCAACGTCCGGAAAAAAAGGGTCTGAAGAACCTCAACGTCCGAAAAAACGTCAACTTCCGAAAAAAAGGGGTCTGAAAACGTTAACGTCGGGAAAAAAAAGGGGTCTGAAAAACGTTAACTTAAAAAAAAGGGGTCAGAAAAACGTTAACGTCCCGAAAAAAACGGGTTTGAATAACGTAAACGTCCGAAATAAAATGGGTTTGAAAAATGTCAATATCCGATAAAAAACTTGTCTGAAAAACGCCAACATCCGGTAAAAAACAGGTCTAAAAAACGTTAACGTCCCAAAAAACGGGTGTGATAAATGTCAACGTCCGAAAAAACGGGTGTGATAAATGTCAACGTCCTAAAAAAAACGGGTCTGAAGAACCTCAACGTTCGAAAAAAAGGGGTCTAAAAACCTCAACTTCCGAAAAAAGGGGTCTGAAAACGTCATCGTTCGAAAAAAAAAGGGGTATGAAAAATGTTAAATTAAAATAAAAACGAGTCAGAAAAACGTCAACGCCCGAAAAAAATAGGGTTTGAATAACGTAAACGTCCGAAATAAAACGGGTCTGAAAAACGTAAACCTCCGAAAAAACGGGTCTAAAAAACGTTAACGTTCGAAAAAAATGGGGGTGAAAAACGTCAACATCCGATAAAAAATGGGTATGATAAACGTCAACGTCCGAAAAAAAACGGTCTGAAAAACGTCTACGTCCGAAAAAACCGTGTCTGAAAAAAAGCAACGTCCGAAAAAAACGGGTTTGAAAAACGTTAACATCCGATAAAAAACAGGTCTGAAAAACGTCAACGTCCGAAAATAACGGGTGTGAAAAATGTCAATGTCCGGAAAAAAAGGGTCTGAAGAACCTCAACGTCCGAAAAAACGTCAACTTCCGAAAAAAAGGGGTCTGAAAATGTTAACGTCCGAAAAAAAACGGGTCTGAAAAATGTTAACTTAAAAAAAAACGGGTCCGAAAAACGTTAACGTTCGGAAAAAAACGGGTTTGAATAACGTAAACCTCCGAAATAAAACGGGTTTGAAAAAAGTCAATATCCGATAAAAAACATGTCTGACAAACGTCAACATCCGATAAAAAACAGGTCTAAAAAACGTTAACGTCCGAAAAAAACGGGTGTGATAAATGTCAACGTCTGAAAAAAAAACGGGTCTGAAGAACCTCAACGTCCGAAAAAATACGGGTCTAAGAAACGTCAAACTTCCGAAAAAAAGGGGTCTGAAAACGTCAACGTCCGATAAAAAAACGGGGTGAAAAACGTTAACTTAAAAAAAAGGGGTCAGAAAAACGTTTACGTTCGGAAAAAAACGGGTTTGAATAACGTAAACGTCTGAAATAAAACGGGTTTGAAAAAAGTCAATATCCGATAAAAAAAATGTCTGAAAAACGTCAACATCCGATAAAAAACAGGTATAAAAACGTCAACGTCCGAAAAAAACAGGTGTGATAAATGTCAACGTCCGAAAAAAAGGGGTCTGAAGAACCTCAACGTCCGAAAAAAAACGTGTCTAAAAAACGTCAACTTCGGAAAAAAAGGGGTCTGAAAACGTCAACGTCCGAAAAAAAAGGGTCTGAAAAATGTCAACTTAAAAAAAAACTAGTCAGAAAAACGTCAACTTCCGAAAAAAAAACGGGTTTAAATAACGTAAATGTCCGAAATCAAACGGGTCTGAAAAACGTCAACGTCCGAAAAAAACGGGTCTAAAAAACGTTAACGTCCGAAAAAAATGGGGGAATAATGTCAACATCCGATAAAAAACGGGTCTGAAAAACGTCAACGTCCGAAAAAAAACGGGACTGAAAAATGTCAACGTAAAAAAAAAACGGGTTTGATAAGGGTTTTGCTATCTACACACCCCATTTCCTATTCCCACACCCATCTGGAACCCTATACGCCACGTATAGGGCTATACGTGGCGTATAGGCTACTTTTTTCCGACATTCCTCGTACCTCGTACAGCAGTCGATGTCAGTATCTATACGCCACGTATAGCACTATACGTGGCGTATAGGTGATTTTTTTTTTTTTTTTTTTT
>WOUH02023823.1:0-14165 GCA_009936405.2 Stevia rebaudiana
GATAGTAGTTTTCACGGTTTTTACAACTTTTAGTGGTTTTCATTTGATCCCAATCCTATATATATATATATATATATTTCTTTATTTATTGGGAATGTATAATGATGAAACCCTCTTGAGCTATGAAAACCATGGGAACCCATTTTTACATATGTAACATGTATTTTTTTTTAATTCTACATTAAATTTTATGACTCTTGGTAAAAAAGTTATAAAAAGCGACACTAGTTTTTTTTTTTTCTTTCTTGTATAAAATAGACATGTTTACATACAAAAAACATATGTAATAGATGTGAATAGCATATTACACATGTAAGATAGTATGTTACATTTTTGACCAATTTAAAAAAAAAAGTGATTTTTTTTACTTTTACATATTTTTTTTGAAAATCTAGTCGTCACTTTTATTTTTCTTTTATAAAAAGTAACAAAAATACTCTATAAAACCTACCCTTTTGTAAATATTTTACATTGAGTTTTTTAAAGTTTTTTCAACTCATGAATTTTCAAATTGTCCTTATGTTAATAAAATATTAAAAAAAGTCATATAATATCCAAAAGTAGGGGTTTTTAACCCACCATAGATGGTGGTTCAGATTCAAATATTTTGACAAAATCTTAATCCAATTAATTCAAAATTCATATTCCTTATCCGTTAAGAGATTCCCAATGGTATGGGAACCAAACACGCCAAAAGTTTTTTTCAATTTGGAGGACAATTTCTTACAAAAAAATTCCAGTCTGAAATTTGAGTTCCACAATGAACAATATTAGAAAACTTTTCTAGCTTACATCACTTGGACTTATCTTTTGTTCTTAATTTTGTTAACAAATTGGATCAAAATTCTAATATAGTTTTTACAATCATAATTTAAAGCTTTTTTATATTAAGACAATTTGTTAGGTCTAAAAGTTTACCATATGTCCCCCTTTACGAGTTAATGTTTGTTTTCTACTATTTCACAAACAAATAAAAAATCTGTCACTGAATTACAAAAAAAACTATGTCAACATTGTGTGCAGGGGTGGGTGATGTCAGATTCTCTTCTTAATCCTGGTCGAGCCCGGATATGCGAACAATAAGGAATCACTTATAACCAAAACGTTCAGTTCAGTTTCCCATGAACCGACTTGACTCCGAAAAGTGAAAACCACAAATGCGGTGACACAATTATAGTAGGTATAATAATGGAATATCAATTTTGTTTCATCCTCTACATATATCCTCCTATGTTTCTTCAAGAATCAGGCTTGGTTGAGTGGTTGATGGGTTTGTATATGTAAGCAATTTTTATAACTCTTTATGGGTATAGCTGTTTCTGCATGTAACTAGATTTGATTTTTAAATCGATCATCAAATTGCATTATCTATATCATGCGTTTCTGTCACACACATTTACTTCACATAAACTTATCTTCTATACCCAAAGGGTCATTCAACACATAACTATACTTAACTAACGGACTGTATAAAATGTTGACTTATTGATTTACTTGCGCTAACAGAATGTTTTATAGAGTTGTTATGTATATATCGAGAAGGCTAAAATAGAGTATTTTTTTTGTTATTTAACTTTTGGTGCCGTTCAAAATTTATTTTATTTTATTTATTTATTTTTAATTATTTTATTTACTCCCACTTCAAAAAGCTACAATATTTGTTCATCAAAGACACACTGGTGTCATTGTACAAATGTCTTTTTGGAATTGGTTTATAATAATTCATGTTATTAAGGATTTTGTAATTATTTCTAATATGAAATGAGTAAGTCATTCACTTCGGGGTATTATTATGTATCTCTTTCTCTCGCTAGTAACTTTAAAAATGTTTGTTATTAGCTATTACAGTCCTTTTAAAAAATTTGTTTTGTAATATACATGTGTTTTTATAAAAGATAAACCATAAATTAAATAGATCCAAAGTGTGTTCTTAACTTCTTACGTTGCAATCTGTTTTTTATGTGGTCTGAAAAAAAAAATAAATTGCGAATTCAGAAAAAAATTGCAACGGTATAGTTGTATACAGCTTGATATGATTGACATCCCGTAGGCCATATATACAAATGCGTGTTTTCATCATTTGTACTGTAGGAAGTACCTGAATTTTATAAGTGTCGTATATAAACTCAGAAGTCAGAGCCACAGTTTAATTATGAATTTAAATGTATGTTCTTTAATATTTTTAAAAAGATAAAAAGAATTATTTTAGAAAGTGACAAAACACGTAAGAGTTGAAGGTTTCAAAATTCAACCTGGTAAAGAGTGTTTTTTCATAGAAAGTCAATTTTGCATAACTAGCTTAAAAGTGATTTTTAAAATTGGTTAAATCAACTCAAAACAACTTTGATTGAAGTTATTTTAACGAAGTTAAAACCTATTCGTTGAATCCTATGTGGGTACGCTCTAGACCATAAAATAGCTAAACTCTAAACTCTAATTAAATCTTAAAGGTAAACCTTAAAGCTAAGCTCTATAAATTGAATCCTAAACAAAAAGCCAAGTTTTAAAGCTAGATGCTTAAACTAAACCCTAAGAAGTTAAACTTCAAAACTAAGATAGTAGAGTTTAACAAGATGGTTCCAACGCCACACAAATAAATCCAGTCGAAGTTCATTTGAGTTGGTTTAGACGTTTTTTGAAATACTTTTTGGGTTACTTAGGCAAAAGAAATTTTAATTTGATCCTCTCCTATATCTATATAGGTGAGAAGGATAAAATAAAAACTAGTTTGAGGTCTTATCGATTGAATTAACATAAGAACTACATGGTTCCAATTTATGAATTCGTACTCTAACTTCACTTCAATGAAACTCATGGCATCCTCGTTCGCCCGTGTTGGTTTTTAATGGGTTCCAGTGTTGTGCTCTTTGTATGATGATGACTTCATATTTTAATTGAAGGTGCAAATCCAAACTAAGTAGTTTTTATCTTAATTTAAGCAAATCAACATGACACCATATTCACCGTAGCTTTCCCATCTTGATCCCATAATTAACCAAAATTACATCTAAACTTAGGTATGTGACATCGTATTCACTTTTCCTGTATATATTATATAAGAGCATTCATAGTAACTTTCCTATTCCCATCCCATATAATAAACAATAAATACTACCCCTATATATTAGATTTACTGCTAATAAACGTTGTGAATTAATTTAGTAAACAATACCTAGGTGTTATTACGATCAATGAGAGTTTTAACAACCCTTGAGGCCGGAGCCAGCCCCAAACCCTTATATTAATTTGATTTACTAGCAACCTACTTAACGGTGCCAACATCTTGTGTGTTCATCAAAGGCTTCTGAACCAATGTTATCATTGTGTTGGTGTAACGATGTTTCTTTAAAATGATAAGGATTCAAGTCTCATTGAAAATAATGATGTAGTTTAGAAGTAAGATTAGTGATAGTGACGGTGTGAGTTTGCAAAAAGATACAAAATAAAATAAAATAAAATATCCGCTTAAACTCGTTTAAAGAATCATTGAAGATACATGTCCGAAATGCTTGTATTAATATCATTCACAAAATGGGAGTGAGGACATATTAAATGCTTTACCAACATTCGCAAGAATATTGAAAGTGCTGGTCCAACATTTCAAGTCTAAATATGAGGTTTAGAGTGAGTTATATGTTTTTTAAAGAGCAATTCTTTTTATTTAGCATCACCTAATCGCGTAGATCGAAGAATTTTAACCTCTATTAATTTTGTAACTTTTGTAGAGGTCATCACTGGTGCCACTAGGTTAGACTCGTGTAATGGGATGCATTAGGGGCTTGAGTGTCAATGTGGAGCCCAATCACGTCCAAAACACCGTGCCGGTGTTGGGTGAGAGGGGCGTGAGAGCCTTTTTGGTAATTGGGGTGGTGGGGCCCATTCTCCATCTGGCTCTTTGAGATTTAAAAAAGTATCTTCTTTTTTATAATATCTTTTATATAGATATTACGCAATTTCTTCACATTTTATCTCATTCTCTTCTCAGAATCTCACAATTCTCGCTATTTTTTTAACATTTCAAATGGATCTCAACCAATAACCCAAACCTATACAGTTCAACTAAAACTTCAACCAATTCACCCCAAACCAATTCCAAATCAACCAAAACCATCACAATGTTTTCAACCCCCTAAATATACAACCGGGCCCATTCACCCAATGCTCGGGTTTTCTGATTTTGCGGGTAGTCGCCCATTTGAGGTTCTCGAGTATCAAGGGTTTCAGGATAAAATTATCACCGAGACTAAACTCGAGGCTCTAGTTAGAGAAACCCAAAACAAAGGGAAGGCTACAAGAAAAAAAAAAAAAAAAAAAAAAAAAAAAAAAAAAAAAAAAAAAAAAAAAAAAAAAAACTCAAGGAACCACATCCGTAGAGACGGTACGATCCCATTGTGAAAAGTGGACCCTCGATGAGGAGCTTGTGTTGTCTTAAGCTTGGGACATAACTTCGGAGGATAAGAGTCCTGGTCATATTTTATTTATTTATGTATTTTTTATGCTAACACGATATTTATTCATATTTTTATATATTTTTATACTAATAGATTTTAAATTGTTTATTTTTTAGGACACAATCGAACCGGCAAGGATTTTTGGAAAGTGGTTAGTGAAAACTCTATATTTTTTAGGATTAACTTGTTTGATCAAATAAGTTATAAGCCGAGTGCTGAGTGCACACTTGTTTGAGCTTATTGTGTCTTGAGGGTCGGGGGGTGAGGTCTGGGGGCAGCGCCCTTAAAAACGAGGTCCAAGTGGAGGCAGCCCTGGCTGGCGGGCCCAAAGGGTAGAGCCTTTAGTTTGACAGCATTTGTAATGTTACACGTATGATACTTGTTCTTCAAATTCAGGTTGAGTTTTATCTTATCAAGAAATTTGGATGAACAACCGAATTGTTTTGATCAGAAATTATCGCTACGACTCTCTGGATAGATCCTGGAGACCAATTTTCTTTTTTCTTTTTTTTTTGTTGTAAATCTCTACATAATACGAGGCATTTAACTATTAAAGAAATGGGTCAACAATTCAAACATGTAATTGCTTTGAATCAAGAGATTAGTGAACTAACCTAACAATTTAAATTGAAAGAGAACAACCTTTTATAGACACAATTAAGTACATCTATCATATAAGTAACATTTGATTTCTGAATTAAGCAAATTACTTTTCAAACTGATTTCTAAATTCAAATTGGTCTTGCAAGGATTTTTCTCTTTTAAGTGAGCGTGCCTTTACATCTTGATTAGAAGACACAACTAGCATATAAATAATTTACAAACAAAACCAAAAAGTAAATTATCCTACGCACCATGATAAATCAAAAACAAATTAACCAATTTTGTATAAAGCCTTGCAATATGTGATAAGGGTTAAACAAAGCTACTGCAAATTTATTAACCTTGTAAAAATCCCTGCAAAGTGAAGAACAAAATTGGTTAATACTTCAAACATAAGTTACTGATTTTTAGTTTCAGACCCCGACAAAAGCTCCTTCTGCCAATAATATCTCAATTTCAGCCTCAGCCAAGGTACGTCCTTCTCGAATTCTTGTCCCTAATCTTGAATTTATTATATGGTGAATGCTAATTTCCTAATCAGAGCTAGTATATATAAAGAATTAAAGATAGAGAGATGATGGTTCATATATCACAACCCTTTATTTAAGACTAGTGTTAAGTCACTTTTAACAAACTATCAGAAGAAATAAAAAAGGTAGCTTGGATCAAGAAAAGAGGCCACGCTTTGTAATGTGTTCAAATGTCGAGTGAGAAACTTGAAGTGCTTTTCTGTTGTTATTGTGTTATATATGTAACTTGAATATTGTATCTTTTGGTGTTTGCCTCTTGCTAGGATTTGGCCGTTTTTAATAAAATTTCCTGCTGTCCAAAAAAAAAATTAAGACTAATATATTGTTATTTTATTTATCAATCTGTTTCATCACTTTAACCTAGGGGTGAGCACGGTTCGGTTCGGTTATTTCCTAAAACCGTAACCGAAATATTCGGTTATTAGTTTTTAATAACCGTTAGGTTTCGGTTTTCGGTTTTTTGGTTATATTATCGGTTTTGGTTCGGTTTTCGGTTATTTTTGGTTCATTTATATATTATTTTATTTTTTTTGTTTTTTTAAATAACAAAACGTCAAAAATGCAAACACCTAGGCTATTAATAGATAATTTATGAAGTGATTTATGAGACGATATGAATCAATAGTGGCGAAACATATTTCGTATTTGTAAATTAAACCGTTTTCAACAATTTAACACACTTAATCTATAAAAGTTGATGTATGAATATACTTGTATAATTACAAAACATATAAGAACTATTTAATCACGATATATAAATTTTTAAGAGAATAGTGTATTCAATACGTACTATTAAGCAAATAAAAATATTAATATATATACATAAACACATATTAAATTTATATAAATACTATTATATTTATAAAAAAATTATAAAAATTAGGTGATTCGGTTCGGTTCGGTTCGGCTATTTTGGTTTTTGAAAAAGGAATAACCGAAACCGAACCGAATGTTTCGGTTTTTTCGGTTCGGTTATCTTTTGGTTTTTTGTTTGGTTCGGTTTTTTCAGTTTAGTTATTTCGATTAATTCGATTCCGGTTCGGTTAATTCGGTTTTTTGCTTACCCCTACGGTTTAACCTGATTTGTTATATTTTGGTATCTTTAGTCAATAGTTAGGCGACGTGCAGCCTTTGTTAGTGGGAAGCGTGATTATAAAAGTAGAAAAGGCTTTAGGCTTATGTGTGAAAGTCAACATCAACATTGACCGAGTATTGAATTAATGAGATTTACCAAAAAGATAACACAAATAAAAAGATTGACCGACATTGCTTAGATTATGATGAAGTAGTACTAAAAAGAATAATATCAAATTAATAACAAATTTGTGTATACGTAAAATATAACTGATTATTACCGAAAAAGGATGAGTCCAATGAGCTGGGTTATTTAAAATTATGAGTTAAGCTACAAACCATGGCATTTTTACAGAGTAATTGCTTTAAGCCCCCCTACATATATTTTTATCGAACAAATTAATACTTGAAGTGCATTATGCATGTTTTGAATAACTTGAAATCTAAACATAATAAATAATTTCAGCACATTATATATCTTCTTCTTGTTTATCTTATTTCGTTCTTCATATTGTATATCTTTCTTCATGTTCTTCATATTGTATATCTTTCTTCATGTAATACTAGAATAGTATCTTGTGTATCACACGAATTGAATAAGTATACGTAGTTACATATTATATTTTTCTTATTATTTGAAATATTATGTCTTTACTAATCAAATCATTCAACAAATATAAAAAGTTTAACATTTCATTAATATATATAGTTGATATAAATAAACTTTAATATTTTTTATTTGGAAGTTTGACATGATATATTTATAAAATGAAATTAATATTTTAGTGTTTTAAAATTAATGTAATGGTGTCTCAAAATCATAGATGGATACTCTAAAATAATAACACATGTCACAAAAGTTACAACTTTTTTATTTAATAGCAGAGGATCTTACGTGCAAACCACCGGTAGCCGAACGATGTAGCTCAAGTCGATTCCTCGACCTTCATGAGACTGTACCCCTAGATAAGCGGGAACCAGATGAAATCTGTAAATCCACTCCCCTTCTTAAGATTTGAACTTGAGACCTCCTAAATAAGGATGGCAATGGGTCGGGTTTGGGACGAGTTTGGCTAATCCCAACCCCATACCCGATTGGAAAACCCGATCCCAAACCCGGCCCAAAACCCGTCGGGTTTCTATCGGGTATTTACCCATCGGGTATCGGATATACCCATGGGTTTTGGGTATACCCGTTAATTTACTAAAAGTACTCGTTGGGTATAGTAGGCTCAAAATCGTTGGGTATTTATCGGGTAATTATTAATCAGAATATACTAATTCCAACAAAATATGCTTAAAGTTTAACAAAATAAACATTTACACTTGCGTTAGAGTTTCATAAAATACCGAAATAAAGTTACAACATACTAAAGATAGTTTATTCTCATATGAAATATAAATATATAAAAAATAATTATACAAAAAGTAATTTATATTAGGTATATAATTGGGTAAATGGGTATATATAATCGGATAAGCGGGGAGGGTAAACGGGTATATAATCGGGTAATCGGGACGGGTAAACGGGTATATCACCAAATCCCACACCCGTCCCAAACCCGTGAAATTTTTTAAAATTAATCCCATACCCGGCCCAAACCCATCGGGTTTCGGGTATACCCGTCACATATGTTACGGGTATACCCGTCGGGCTCGGGTCTTTTTGCCATCCATACTCCTAAATGAAGACCCTCAAGTCCACACATGCTCTTAACCACTTAGGCTAGAAATTAATGATAGTTCCTACTTTATTATAGTAGATTTTTTTAGAATTTATGTAATGGTGTCAAAGTGTCAAAATCTTAGATGGATATTCTAAAATGATGGTACATTTTACAAAAGTTATTACTTTGTTATAGTAGAGTTGTTTAAAATTTATCTAATGGTGACAAGTCTAGATGAATAGTCTAAGATAATGACACATGTTATAAAAGTTACTACTTTATTAAGTACAGTAGATTTAATATTTAGAAAATTCAACCCTTTCTTTGTTATTTTAATCCTTCACTCGTTGATTTTTTCTTTATTTAGACTCGTAATATGCACGGTTCTAAGTTAATAATAAATTGTATTTTAATAATTTCAACTTTAACCTATTGGCTTGTAATAATCACAACTCAAAAATTGTTAGTCCCAACTTTTATATCATTTACTTGTCGCAGTCACTAACTAAGGAAGCTAACTTCGTTAGCATACTACTGATGTGGCACATTAATGCCACGTCAGCAAATACTCGCCATATCAGCATGCCGCGTCAGCAAATCTTACCATGTCAGCATGTCACGTCAGCAAATTTTGCAATGTCAACATACCACGTCAGCGAATTTTGCCATGTCAGCATGCCAAGTCAGTAATATACCAACAGGGTTAGGTTCCGTTAGCTATGGACCATCACAGGTAAATGATATAAAAGTGGGGACTGCCGTTAACAATTTCCTAAGTTAAAATTATTATGAGCCAATTGATGAAAGTTGAGATTATTAAAATACAATTTGCCTAATTTTAAAATAACCATAACTTAATAACTGAAGTGCATAATACGAATTATACTATAACTACTCTTGAAATAACTTTTGGCGAAACTAAGTAATATATAAATTAATATTTTATCTTAAGAGAGGGCCAGAGGGGATCGATAAAGGGGGGGAAAAAAAACAGAACAAACCAATTTAGAAAGATAAATGGCTAATGAACTCAACTAATATTCCATAAAATGGGAAACCTCTACATTAATTAATCCATTTCCTCATTAACTAATCATGTCACGGATATCACATAATATCACCCTCCTAATTCACGATCCAAGTAAATGAAGAACACACTAATCACCACAAAAAGGTGGAGAGAGAGACAGAGATAGAGAGAGATTTTTTTTATTTGTTGGTTATATAATTAGAAAACTAATTAGGGTTTTGAGTTGGATTAATGGAGATAGCGTTGGTGTTCTTAGCAAGATTTTGCTTGTTGTTATGCATCCAAACCTTTAACACTCTTCTTTTGATCCCAAGTTCTTGACAGAACTCTTGAACTACTGATTCCTCTTGTCTTTGAATCTTCCAACCCGTACTCTCCGCAAACTTGAACATCTTTTCCTTCTGTTCTTGTGTAAATTTGGTTCGAAATCTCTTTTTCCCCGTCTGATGTATTAAAGCATCAGACGAAGGTGGTGCTGATTCTGATGGGTATATGCTCATATACCCACCAACACCAGTACGACCGCCATTTTCTAGGTGATCAGATTCCAATGGGAAAGACCCCATTCCCATTCCCATCCCGATATTGTATGGCATTACCATTGGTGGTGGTCCTCTAGAGGGTACAAGTGATCCTCCATTATTATTATGGTTGTACCCTAAAGATTCTGTTCCAAGAACACCCTTTGAGTTATGACCTTGCAAGATGAGGTTTCTACCGTTTCCAAGATCAAACCTTTTGAGGTGTGGTGGGACGACGGTGGGGTGGTGGTGATGGTGGTTGTTGTCACCTTCAACCTCTTTCCGGTGGAAGTTTCTATGGCAGTTGCAAACGGCACAAGTGAGTGCTTCAAGTGTACCTTCTTCACCAGATGGCATAAACTCACCACACCCATCTCTTGCTTTTCCTCCCATGGAAGCTGCATGGTTTCTCAAGCATTCTTTGTACTTAACAACCGCCGCCAGAGACGGCGGCCCTGGCGGTGGTGCTAAGGTGATGGAAGGATCTGTGAATGGTGGTTTGTGGTGGTGAAGTGACAATGGGACAATGTGATTGTGCCCATATGTGGTGTTGATTGGGAGAGGCATCTCATCATCATCATCTTCTTGTTGTTCTTGATCATGATGAAATTCCATTTTTACCCCTTGTTGGTTTTCTTGAAAAATGAAGGGTTTTGGAGTGAGTGAAAGGCTAAACAATGAGTTTATGAAAAATGAAGACAGGGATCTTATGAGATGAATAAAAATAAAGGAAAAAGCTCTTTGCTTTGCTTGCACTATCAGCCATCAAGTTTACTCATCTTATCCACACCTTCAATTGTTAAAACCAGATTGTCTTCCGGTTTTGACTATATGAAGTGCAAGTTACTAAAGGAGTGTTGTTTTGAAGTTAGAGATTATTGGTGTGGTAGTAGTTTTATTTTTGAATAGTAAAGCGTGTAAAGGTAGAGTAGGTTCAAACGAGTTATGTGATGAGAATTTCTTCTTTTAAGTGGGAATTTTTTTCTTGTAACATGGTTTCCAGGTATCTTTTGGAAAGTTTTTTGTTTTTATGTGTATCTTAAATACCATTTACTGAAGTGCAACTTTGGTAAATACCATTTACGAAAGTGCTTATGTGGTAAATAAATAAGATAGCAAGATCATGTCACCTACGCACTTTGTATTGAAAATGGAACTCTCGTAAATGTCATTTACGAAAGTGCTTATGTGGTAAATAAAGAAGGTAACTAGATCGTGCCACGTAAGCAGCTCCATAAATAGCATTTATGAAACTTCTCACTTTCGTAAATAACAATTTGGGAACACCAAAAAAACAAAAACTTTTCAACACATACACCAGAATAAAATCTACTTAGAAAGTTTATTACTGTAAAAAGTGTATGAAAGATTTTATATTAGAACAAAATTTTTTTAAAAATAATAATAATATTGTTGAATAGAATTTTAGTCATGACCCGATTGAATTTTAATCAAATATTCCAAACCTTTTTTAAATGTTTATAACTTTTATATACGCTATTATTATTTTTTGAAAATTATTGAGCATTTTATATCTTTAATATGAGTATAGTATCGTTGTATCTATAAAGAAAAAAAATACGTTTTTAGAAAATTGGTTTTTCAAGCAGATCATTGTTTTCTTTTTCGTGTCATTCTATCTTTTCTATTTGACATTGTGTTTTCCTTAACATTATTTTCTATTTTTAAAATGGATTCCGAAATAAAAAAAGGTGAAATAACAATATTGTGTAGTTCTAAAATATAAAACAAGACAGTTAAATTACAACTAATTTATTCAATACTTAAAAAATGCAACATTTATGTAAAAGGAGTCAAAATGAGTCATTTTTTAATACAAGTTGCATATATTAACATAGTTATATTGGCTTCGCATATTTTCAACCCACACTAGCTTTAATTAACTATAATATGCTACTTTTAGGTTAATTGAGTCAAAATGAGCCATTTCACCTCCAATTTGCATATTTTAACATAGTTAAATTGATTTCGTCTATTTTTTACCCAGAGTAACTTTAATTAAACATAATATATAACTTTTATGTGAAATTGGTTTGAATCACTTACATAGTTCGCCTTGGCGTTATCATTCAGACATACGCCATCTTGCTTATGCATTCTTTCATAGTTGTCAGCATAGCTCGCTTGACCATTTGTAAATTGTAATTGGGTTTGGACTACTTCAATCGTGATTGGGTTCAGTTGGAAAACATTCAACTTTGCAACCGCTTCACTGATTGAGCGATTGGCAAATTGGGTTCGGCTGAAGGGATGGCCACATGGAGGGAGGGGGAGTCGAAAGTCCGGAACTAAAACCATACAAAAGGTCGACTACTAGATACATGTTGTGACACCCAGCCCCCCCGGCCCCCGGTTCCCGACCTCCGGCCCAAGAAAAGGGATCGTCACTAAACAATAATCATGCCAGGATCGAGCCACCAGATTTATATAACAGACAAATTACACCAAAACATATCTTTTTATTTCTTACAATAATGTATTACAACGGAAGCAATTACAGTACAATACAATAATAATTAATAAACAACAAACAACCCTGTCATGTCCTCCTTGTCTTGCTCATACACCTGAGATTATATATATTTTGAAAACGGTCAGCTTACGCTGGTGAGTTCACAGGTTTTAACATTTTATATAAAAACCTTTGTTAATTGGCATTAATATTAAATCTTGATATTATCTCATAATATTAACGTGTGTGACGCTTAATATCCCCATCTTGATATTATCTCAGGATATTAAAGTCGGTGACCACAATACTATTTAACAACTGTGGATCAGACAGTTTCAAGGATGTTATTACCATAAATGAACTGGCACTGAGGCAGATGGATTTTGCCTCCCATATGAATCACACATCATATAATTTAGGTCAATAATACATACACGTGAACGTAACGTTTCGCCGTATGGGGTTTATCAGACCCAGTAGTACTACCCATTATTACCCAGCCACGTTAGTGTTGACAGTCCAGTATGGTGGAGGACTTTCATGTGATAATGATAACACTTATGTAATAACGGATGGTCATTGTGTCATGGATTCATTTTATATGTATATATAATCTCCCCCGTATATAATAAAACAAGTAACTGACAAAAGGGGCTATGAACTCACCTAACAAGCAGAGTAGCGGCTGAAATAAGAGAATAAGTGAAACGAGAAATCTGACGGATGAAACAACAGCTACAGCTTGAAAACGTATCTCCGCGCGTATACTGAACGTTTCTAGCGGTCCAGAATCTTTGCTAGGTTGCTAGGAGTGTTTTGAAGTGTTTGGGGAAAGTCGGAATCAGAGAAAATAGTGTAAAAACTCGTCAGACGAATGAAACTATATATAGGGCTCGACCAAGGAACCTACGCGCATCGCGCGGTTCCTGGTCTTGGTCTGGCGCATGGCGCGTGGAGGTTGTAGACCCGCGTGCGTTCGTTGGATGTCACGTGGCATGCTGACTCGCCTTGTCAGTTACCACGTGGCTGGTGACTCAGCCAGCGATGATCCGTGTCATTGTCCACGTGTCACACGAAGAGGCCGCATGTCGTGGCTTGTTCCACGTCATCCGATGACTTGCACTCGCTTTCGGGTGCGACTGGTTAACTTAAAACGTGATTTCCCGCTTCGTTCGGACTCCGTTTCGCTAGTGGTTTTCGCCTACGTTCATGATTTTCAATTTCCTATCTAACCCCATTGGTTTCACCTCCAAAGGAGTTAGTGAAATTTAGGGCCAATAAACGCTTGCATCGTTTTGCGTGTAACTTTCATACCGTCGCCCGAATTGAAATTCCGCATACACTCAAATGAATTTAATTTGGATTTCTAATGTAACAGTCTTCTTTATTTCACATAATTACTGAATTACATTATGGTAATAACCAGATTACAAATAGTACAAGGCTGGAATTGGATCATAACCGGACTGGAAAACCGCCAGTTGTTATAGTCTCCACATGTTATGGGAAAATCGTCTCGAAATTTAGGATGGTCTATTCCTCTCCAGGGAATACGTG
Organism: Stevia rebaudiana; assembly: GCA_009936405.2. Classification (NCBI taxonomy): domain Eukaryota; kingdom Viridiplantae; phylum Streptophyta; class Magnoliopsida; order Asterales; family Asteraceae; genus Stevia; species Stevia rebaudiana. The sequence continues at coordinate 13,907 of WOUH02023823.1, forward strand.
GGGATACTTCTTTTTCATATGATCCTCACGTTCCAATGTGTCAGGATCGATCTAATCAACTAAACAAGACGGGAAAAACCTCCACAATCAATCCATGGCGGAAACAAAGATTGATTGGATTAATATGTGAACTCAAAGAAGATAAACAAGATGAAGAGTGAAACAAAATGTTCTTGTATATTGCAAAGAAGGTTACTGATTACACAATGTTCTCTCAAAAGCACAAACTCTCGTAAACAGCACTAATCAGCACACCTTC
>WOUH02023844.1:0-14164 GCA_009936405.2 Stevia rebaudiana
GTCACAATTTGTTGCACTAGTTTTACTTATATATATTTAAATACATAAGCATTCTAGTATAAAATTCAAGTACATGATATAATACGTATAAAAGCACGTATAATGGAGTCGGAGTTTGACCTGAAATTTGCGGATTGTCACAACACACTAGTGGTTGTACTAGTTGTGTATTGAGACATTTGAGTGCTTGTAGTTGTATAAGCTTTGTAGTCACAATCTTGTATTGATACTTGGTTATATATGGGTTAGTCACTACTATCTTGACATATTGACTTGTATTGGGTTAGAAGCTAATATCTTGATATAGTAGTTAGTATGGTTGATTGGCTTCACTATCCTGATATAGTGATAAAAGTGTAAATCTAGTTACGTTTGTGGCTAGTGAAAAGGGTGATTACTTAATTTGAAAGTGAAACGTTTGTGATTGACATTCTCACCGGATTTAAGGAAACACATAGTGAAGAAAATCAAGGATCATGTAAAGGACGTAAGGTTGGTTAGTTAACACCAATTTGAACCTCTATAAATCGGTTTTATCACCTTCTTACCTTAACAATTTACTTAAATGATCATTTACATATTGTAGTCTTTAATTTGCAAGATCTAGTTATAAAAAGAGTTTTAAAAGGTCAGTAGAAAGTTTAAGTTTTACAGGATTTTTATTGGTATCAAAGCAAGTTGCTTTAAGTTTTTCAAACTAAGAAATATATTTATAACTTGAATTGGTTCCATGGCTAAAAACTATTGTGAGGGGTTGATTTTTTTAAGCATCCTTGATCACTATAATCTAAGGATCTTGAGTCGTTTGTTGCTGATTATTCTGATTAGCTATTTTAAGATACAAGAATATATTTAGAGGATCATTAATCTAAGGATCCCTAGAATTCTTCTATTTCACTTATCTATTTGAACTTCACTCCCGCAAACGTCAAAGGTGACTAGCAGGTGAGTCATGCCTAAAGAATCGGTCAAGACCATTAGTGGAAGTGTGAAAGCTTCCGAAGAATAAACTGAAGAAGTCTCCACGCTCACAGGGAGATCCCTGATTGTTCGGGATTAACTTAGACTATCCATTGTATAATTTTGATACAAAAACAAGGGTTGGGAACCATTAGGAGACACACAATCTTATACACTCACTTCTCTACACTTCTTATCTGTGATCTCTTACTTTCCTCACTGCTTACATACTTTACAAAAAAACCAATTTCGAAACAAACACTTTTGCTAGCTTTATTACTTACACTAGTGGTTCCTTACACTTTGTTGGTACACAGGTTTATCAAGTGTTCAGATATTACTGAAGATAATGTTTGTTTTTGTTTCTAGATTAGGTTCTTATATAATTCTATGTTTAATATATGAAATGATTAAGTTATTAATTTATTTTTTAGTTTGTAGGATTCGAACATGATAGTATCGAAAGTTTCGATACTATCAGATTCGAATGTAATATTAAAGTTATTAGTTTCGAAATATTTCGAATCTAATAATTTCGATATTACTCAAGTTCGAAATAGTTTCGAACTTATTAAGTTCAATTATATTGAACTTATTAAGTTCGAATATTTCAAACTTGACAAGTTCAAATATTTCGAATGTATTAAGCTCGAAATAATCTGAACTTGATAAGTTTGAATATTCTGAACTTAATAAGTTTGGATATTTCGAACTTATATTAGTATAGATAGTTTTAGTTTTGTATTTGAATGTATGTTTTTCATTTCTGATCAATTGTAATTCTCATGTTAAATCAGATAATAAAATTCCCAATTATGATTACTTGTGTGTTCTTGTTCTTTGTCTTCATCTTATATTCTTTCTTGTATGATTGATTCGTGAACGATACATGAAAAATCGATTACTTATTCCGCGTGTAATCAAGTTTTTGATCTTAGTGAGATCCTAGAGATCTACCGGACCTACAAGTGGTATCAGAGCATCAAGGTTCTGAGATAAAGCGTTGTTTGATTGCAATCCACCATTAAAGTTTGAAGATTTGAAGAATTTTGGTTTCTACACTTTCTTCTCATAGTTTTTCAAGATTTTGATCAAGTTCGATCTTGATTTCGATCAAATTGAACGACTAGAATCGTGTAGATTATCATTCTGGACGATTTGATATAAAATTTGAGTGATAAAGATCAAAATTGATGAGAAAATGATGATTTTGCATGAAGATGTATGCACGGAGACTTGAAAATCTTCCCTCCAAATCTTTGAAGATTTGAAGATTTCCCTCCAGATTTGAATTTTCGAACTTATCAAGTTCAAATTCATTCGAGATTTGAAGAGAAGTTCGAATTTGGTGATAATATCGATGTTGAGTGTATAAATTCGAAAATTCAACAAGTTCGAAGAGTTTCAGATTCAAATTTATCCAGATTCGACTTTAACAAGTTTGGAAATTATCGACATTAACATGTTCAAAATTGTTCGACTTTGACAAATTAGAAAATTTCGATACTATTAAGTTTGAAAAAGTCGAACTTATCTAGTTTGATATATGCAATTCAAGATTCAAGCTAAAGTTTCAAAGATATCTAACACAGCGGGTTTATCAGCTTTTGTAAGTGAAATTGAAATGCGTACTATGACTAAGCCACCAAAGCGTACGTAGCTTGTCGATTATTCATCTTGGAGTTAAGAATTTGAATCTTTCTTGTCAATTGTCAATCCAAGTTTGATGATCCCGATAAAAGAAGGATATGATCAACCTTTGTTAACCGGGTTCCCGAAAATGTTTCTCGACTTACCGAAGACGAGAAAAAGGCATATGAATTGGAGAAAAAGGCGTATGCTTTACTTACTATGGCTTTGAAAAAAGAAATACATCAATCTTTCAAAGTTCAAATAAAGTTAAAGGCCTTATGGGATGCTTTAGCAAAGAGGTGTGAAGGTAGTGATCAGCTAAAGAAAAGCAAGCGATACACTGTTAAGGAAACATTTTGATCTTTTCAAGTGTCAAGAAAATGAAACGTTTGAAGAGTTGGTACCTCGATCTACTTTACTTTTGGGTGAACTCATTTCACTTGATCTTGAAGTGTTGTTACAAGATATGAATGAAAGGTTACTTGATGCACCACCTGAATCTTGGGAAATGTACGTGATGATGACTCGGGAGAATACAGATTTATCCAACATTGAATTGGATGCTCTTATCGAAAAATTACAATCTTATGACCTAGACATGCAGAAGAAGAAACCAGTAACAATATATTCTGTTCAAAATCCAAGCCTATATATGAAAACCACAAATGCATCACCTGTTTCTGATTCAATAAAACACATGTGTTATTGAGGGGGAGTATTATACACGCTATACTTTTTTTCCTTAACTAAGTTTTGACAGTAGGTTTTCTTAGTAAGCTTTTAATAAAGCAGCATAATTGATCATGCAGTATCAGTTAATATCAGTTTCAAAGAATCGAGAAAACATTATTTAGTAATATAATATTCATAGTGTATAATACAAAATGTATGAGAATAAGTGTTATAAATCCAAACATTTATTATTTGTCTTCGTATTCCATGTATCTTGTGTATATATATGTAGTACATGATCATTCAGGATGAATTGTAATTACATTTGGTCTAAAATTCTCTATGTTTCTCAATAACAACATAGTGTTGCGTAGAATTACACAAACCTTGTTGGCCACCGCCCACCGATGTGCTACTGGAACTAATAGCATCACGACTTAGACTACCCGGTGTACATGCGTCATTGGGCGTTTGGCCCACCCACGAAGCCCCCATAACGCTCCAACACCGCCCCGCCTAGGCGTTATAGGGGCGTTTTGGCCCGCGACGTCACCCTAATGCCGGCGTTTTCCAAGATTTTGTTTTTTTTATTTATTTTTTCCTTTTTTTCTAACCGATCAAAATATTACACATCACCTTCCTACCAATCACAAAACACCACATCAATCATCAATACAGCCCCCATACAGCCCATGCATTTCCACCATTTTACTCACCCACTTTACCCTTTCTCTCTCCTACATGACAGCCAATACAGCCCGGTATACCGGATAGTCTAAGGGGATTAACCCTTCTCTGCTTTTGGGAGCGCTCGACAAGAAAAAAAGCGATTTATAATAAATGATTTCAATTAAAATATTACAACGCTACATTCCAAAAGTATTTTTTTTATCTTCTCTTATATTATCAAAATATATCTAAATCTAAATAGACATAAAATATTAGTTCTCTAATTACATATAATTATCACTTAAATTTTTATCATTAGATCATAATCGGTGTGCAAGTAAAATCAAAACATGAATCTGTGTGCAAGTAAAATATCAAAACTACGAAACTGAGTGTCTGAAGTTATCCTTACAGCCTTGTTGCCTCTATTTGTCATCAAGATTTTGAATCATTTCCATAGTTTCGATAATCTTACTGACCTTTGATTCACTGATCTTATCTGACTATTCCATGTACGTACTTGTTCCATACTCACCCAGTCACCCCAGCCAATTTCTGAACAGACTCCAAGTTTTTGTAGTCTTTTAAAGACAAACTCTTCATAGAAATTTTAATTAGAATGTTTCATTCTTGGATTTGACATCTTGAAACTTTCTAGTTCCTCTAATAAACTCTCTTTTGCTGCAATATCAGGATCGGAGTCTGCGATTCTTTTCTTGAAAGCATCGAACTTACCCTTCTTTCTTTTTCTATAGCAATAAGTGAATAATATTCTTCAGTTTCCTTCATTATTGTGGTATGCAGATCTAATTTTAGAATTGGATATTTGGCCCGCAACTTCTTCTTCATTATTTTTAGTTCCTAAATATGTTGTTTCACCACCAAAGCTATGATACGCGGTAAACTTAGTATGCATTTTTTATGTAATCTTGTCAACGAATATGTTTCTAGAGGGTGGCTTCACCGAGACGTTTATAAACAAAATCGGTGAAGAATATGAAAAGAAATTTGAAAATATAATGAGTTACATTAACGAGGATTCTGGATACGTCATATGAATATGAAGAAAAAAAAAAGTTTCATGAAAAAACAACTTAATGAAACAACTTACTTTGTAATCTGCGTAGAGAGCATGACGATTTGTTTGTGTAGCAGATGAATGAGTACACCAATTGTGTGGGTTCATGAAGAAGCTAAGCAATTATCTGCATTCTTGAAGGCTTAAAAAACAAAGCTGAGATGACTAGTAGATGTGATGGTAAGTTCAACAACTCACATCTACTAGTCATCTCAGTTTGTTTTTAAAGCTTTTAAAAATGCAGGCAATTGCTCAGCTTCCTGACGCATGAACCCACACATTTGGTGTACTGCATTCATCTGGTGCACAATAAAATCGTCATGCTCTATACGCAGATTACAATGTAAGTTTCCTGTTTCAATCAATTGATTTTTCATGAAACTCTTTTTTTTCTTCATATTCAGATGATGATGTATCCATATATCCTGAATCCTTGTTAACGATATTCATCAGATTCTCAAATTTGTCTTCATATTCTTCACTGATTTGGTTTATAAACATCTCGATGAAGCGGCCCTCCGAAACTATATTGAACGCAGCCATTTGTGCTCACATGAAAACCTGCATAAAGACAATATCACAGATTTAGTTATAAAAATGGTTAGCTTGCAAAACAATTTTTTCATAAATTTTATGTTTTAATCTGTCGACTCTTTCAATGTAAAACCTCTATTAAATTGATTCTTTATTTTATGTATACAGTAGTTACAAAATTATCAAAATTTTGAGTTTAGGTCCAAAGGCAGCAAGAATACATGATTTTTGGGTTGAGGAGTTGATTGCGATTGGATTGGTGGACTACCTCTATTAGATATGTTTATATCATATATTTTACTAACCAATACATTTGACAAAAAATATATACCGCACAATCCATAAATCATAATGTATTGATCACTTTGACATAAAAATATCTAATGCACTTGCAAAAATAGAGCTAATCCACTTCAAAGACAATCAAATGTAGGGTGTTTCATTGATTCGGATATCGGTTTGTTCGATTTTGAAATTTTTTATGCTTCAACCAAAAACCGACCGATCCGAATTCAAGACATATTCAACCGAACCGAATCTAACCAAATAACCGAATAGCTGGCTTTGAATTTTGTAACCCGTTAGTGTTTCAAACAACCAAAAACAACCAAAAACATCCCGAAAGAGCAGAATAACACTCAAATTTCAAACTAAACAAAACAAAAATATCCTAAAAAAAGAATCAAAATAATCTGATGTTATAAAAACCAAGAACTTTGAACCAAATAAACTAATCAGAAAATGAAGCAGGGAAATCAAATTAAACATACCGACAAACTAAAAAGAAATAGGAGGCGGAGCGGTAGTCGCCGGAGGTTGAAGGAGGCCTGGGGCGTCGGTCGCCGGAGGTTGCTGGAGCGTCGGAGGGAGGACGCAGATCGCTGGACTGACGATGGAGAGGGAGCAGTCGTCGGCTGAAGTTCTGAGATTGAGATTTGAGAAATTGAGAATGAGACTGTTGGACATATAGTTAGGGTTAGGGTAAAGACCTTATATATTAATAATTAAAAATAAAAATATTTATTTTATTTATAATTTCGGTTCAACCCAAACAAAACGACTTTTTTTGAAACCCAGAACCGATAACCAAATTCAGAATTCGGTTTCGGTTAACCCAGTCTTGAAAATAAAAGGCTTAGCAAACATGATTAAACATACTCACCCTCCAACACTTAAAACTAACAAGAAATATTGTAGTTCATAAACTAAAAGAAAATCAAATATAAGATACATGTAACTATTCATACAATTTTAATAATTCAAATCCAAACAACTAAGCGGTATCATCAACACATTTTACCATAGTTGTAAAAATCCCGACTAGCTTCCGATTAATCCCTGATTAATCGCTAATCCTCCCTCACCGATTAGTGACCGATTATCATTAATCAGTTCCGTCGGTCAAAATAAATGCTCTTTAACATCTGATTTGGGGTCAAACTGAACTAAATTTGTTCACAATTGAACAAAACTTGTTATAATTACATATTCTGACGTATTTATGTGAACTTTGAAGTATTATATTCATATTAGTGTGAGTATATATACAATTTATAATAATTACATAAAAAACTTACAATCCGATTAATCCCGACTAATCCCTAGTCCCCACCTCGCCGCTCGACTAGCGCCTAGCGAGTTCTACAACACTGCATTTTACACACACAAGTAATAAGCCCTAATGCTGGATAATCATTCATGAGATAAACTCATAGCAACTCATAAACACAAAACATTGTTCTAGCATAATCTAAATGAATGTAGTTCGCATCTCTATTTCTACTACAATCAACGTATATTCAACGAGTATAAACACGCATTATCTGCTATATCAATAACAATCTAAAAAACCTCGTAACTTACTATCAAATTATGAATCTAAGACTCAATCGTCTCTGTCCGTAGACTGTTGAGACAATTTGGGGGTAGAGAGTGATTTTCGAAGCGTATCGTATCGCATGTAAAAATTGAACCTAATTAGTTTTACGCAAAAGATTTCTCAGTACAAATTAAAAAAAAAAATTAGAAAGTGGGGCCCTGATTCCTAAAAAGTTGGTTTGGGCTTAAGGGCCCAACAATAGGACTACGTGCTTGACTCTATCAACGATGATTAAAATGGAAAAAGATGCATGGAGTAATACACTTGGGAAAAAGTTTAGAGTTTATTAAAAGTGTCAAATTTTCATTCTTAACTCGCCTTTGGCACAAATAAATGATTAAACCAGTGTTAATTACAGTTTGCGTCCTTGTAGTTTGAGCGCCCCCACCCTTGGGGGCCCTAGGGGTGTTGATTGGGTTTTTAACCGGGTTTTGGGTTATTTGGTTCAGATTATTCGGGTTTTTTGTACTTGGAATCCTACTTGTTTATCGAACCAGATAAGATTTGAGTTATCTGGTTTCGTGTTATTCCGTTAATTTGGGTCATGTTAATCGGTTTCCGGGTTTCTAAATACAAGTTGAAACACATATTTTACCATGTTACCAAACATGATATTCATTAAATAATAAACACAAAATTTAAATAAAAAAGATACCAATATTATCTTTAGTTCAACCTCATATTGTAACTTGTAAACACACATATTAACTAAAAAAAACTACACATTTGGATTTGTTTACACAAATAGTTCCTTCAATAATTAAAAAAAAATAAACAAAAATACCGTACTGATTTACCTGAAAATCTATCAGGCGTTAGTCAAAAGGACAAAACGGGTAATACTTGAAAACATAAAGGATGATTTTCATCAATTTTGAATTTAAAGGACATCGCGTAAATGGTGAAAAGTATAATTTACTTTAAAAGAAAAGTCAATTTAAAATTTTAACTAGAGTAAACTGCAATTTTCGTCATCCCTAAGTTTAGTCTTTTAAGTATATAAGACATTCCGACCGGTTAAAACTTAGATCCTAAATGCATTCCGGGTCTGTGTTTTTTCAAAATTAAGTTGAAAGTTTGGTGGTTGTGTGACACGTGTCTTCGAACAATGTACAATATCACACAGACAAAGATGGCTTCAATGAATGTCATGTGACTTTATCAAAACCCTGCTTTATTAAATTTGTACGTGAAATGATATTTGTGAGTTTTTAGAAAGTCAACAAAATTTGGAAATTAATTTATGGAGATAATAATTTTTGTTAAATTATCGAGACGAGAAGTGATGACAATGAGACGGATTTGAGAAGGGTTTAAGTAATCTTAACCCCGTGCCTAACAAAAAAATGTCGGGTATAGGTAATTAGTTGTCGGGTATCATGCATCCACGTTGGTTCTAAGTGTACTCGTTATTTTATTAAAAAATCCTTTAGATATGCTCGGCTCAAAACAAGTTGGTTGAATGGTTCTCCATGTTAAAGTACTCATTGTTCAATATTTCATTGGTTAAAATGTTAAACTGGCTCTACAAGTTCAAATATTTCTAGGCATTTCAAATTCAATTCCAAAACAGGTTAAATAGCTCGATTTAACGTAACATATTTGGGATATGAAAACTATTGGAAAGGATATTGTTGCTACCTGAAACGGAACAGTCACGTGCAGGCAGAGATAGATCAACCGTGCACGCTTGAGATGCTCCTTTGCTGAACGACTCATGCTTTATATTCAAGGATCTGCACACTAAACAACACCGTTAAGACACCAAAAGAAGAACGTTATCCTTGTGATAACCCTTCCGGCGTGAGAATAAGTATATACTTGAGGTATGATTAATAAAATGTTGCTAGATTTAGCTGAGTGATTGCATATTATCTTTAATGGGAGGGTTTTTCCTTGTTTATATAGGAATGTCCTCCTACATTTCCGCAATGGGAAAGGATGGAGGGTGTTTGTTAGCCCTTCATATGATCCAATGGTTGTAACTAGATTTTAGGTGGGACCCGTTTTGTACCTAACTCAACGGTTTGGTACTCTCCCACCGTTCGGAAGATCCCCAAACATCGAAACTCACCAAATTGACAAATTATAAATCGAAAAAATCAATCAACTGCGGTTTTAGATATCAGGTATCAACATACGCCAAAAAAATCATGGTTACGTGTCCCAATCTTTGATATACTATGCTAGATTCATGATGTGATATTCAAAGATCTAAATTCTTAGCAGCTAATTGAAAAAAAATGTGCAGTTTTAGATTGGTTACAATTAGAAAAAGATTTGGAGATTTTAATTCCTCCACCGGACATGAGAATGAAGGTGGACAAAGTCGCAAGGTTTGTGGCATCCTCGGCTTGAAAAAGCCATCGGTCATAATGCGCGGTATTAGGTTTTTGAAAAGTGAAGATCCATATCATACCTATTACCAGCGCCGGCTGTCTGAGTTTCGTGGTCAAAGTGAAATTTAGCCGGAATATGATTTCTGAGTCGGAAGATGTTAGAGACAGGCGAGGAGTGTGAAGTGACTGTTATTGTTTCACCGTTTAGTGGTGAATTGATTGGAGTCAACAAAACATGATGTCTCAACATATGCAAGACCTTGAGTATAAGGAACAAAAGGAGAGACAGTTTGCCAAGATTAGAGAGACTACACACGCGGACGACGACAAAAATTTCAACAAGTTTTCTTCAGGTGGCTCGACAACGTCCTGATATTTTCTGGACAACAGAGGAAACGATTTGAAATGCGGTCATGAAGGACACTGATCCTTGTCTGGTTTTGGATGCGTTTGATGTTTTATTGCTTGACCCTGAGGATAAATTCTTGCCTCAAAAATTGGTATTTATTTATTAATTTATTTTAAGTTTGCTTGAATGTTTTTAAAATTAAATTTTGTAATATGGGGAAGATTTAATGGGATGGCAAAAAAACCCGAACCCAATGTGTATACCCGAAACCCGAAATATATGGGACAGGTATACCCGAAACCCGATGGGTTTGGGCTGGGTATGAGATTATTTTTAAAAAATTTCGCAGGTGTGGGACGGGTATGGGATTTGATAATATACCCGTTTACCCGCCCCGATTACCCGATTATATATACCCGTTTACCCGGCCCATTTACCTGATTATATATACCCATTTACCCGATTATATACCTATTATAAATTACTTTTTATATAATTATTTTTTACATAACTATATTTCAATTGAGAATATACTATATTTTGTATGTTTTTTTTCTTTGTGTCGATTTAACTTTAAGCATATTTTGTTGAAACAAGTATATATATATTTCGTATTAATACTTACCCAATAAATACCCAACGGGTTAGAGCCGAGCATACCCAACGCATATTTTTAGTAAATTAACGGGTATACCCGAACCCACATGTATACCCGATAGAAACCCGACGAGTTTTGAGCCGGGTTGGGGACAAGGTTTTTTAATCGGGTATGGGGTTGAGATTAGTCAAACCCGACCCAAGTCTAACCCATTGCCATCTCTAGAAGCGGAGCCTCACTGGAGTCACAAAACTTTGCAAATGGCCCGATGCTTTAAATAAGTAATTTTCATTTTATATACACCTATATGTTGGGTTTAGTTCTCAAATACAGTCTTTTCATAAGTTCGTGACAGGCCGACCTCTGTAACTAGTAAAACAATTATGTTTCACGGTGTGAATGAGAATTAGAGCTTAGATAATCTGATCACTAAGTAGGGTGTGTATATAAACATGTTTACCGAGTTATGATTATTTATATGAAAGAACACAAATTATAATTGAGATTTTGAGGGAATATATCCTTTTCAATAATGCGTCTTAAAAGTTACCCAATATTAGTTGTGTTCTTTTATATCGATCCCGTGTCTTACATATATACCACATTTTTTCCTACATTTTTCACACCAACAAACATGCTTTTACATACATAAAAAAACACTTCTTTTTACCACCTCAACATAATGATGCAAACAACCTAATGATGCAAACAACCGTTGCTAGTATGATCAACAACTCAACAACATGTTCAACCAACCAAACGCATTACAGTCTCCAAACGCCCTATCATACCGTCTATGTTTCGACCCAAAAGTGTTACCGTAACAACAATTTACTGTTGTGGCTCACCAACATATAATTATGGGTATGTTCACCGTTCAAAATTTACAGGTCAGTTTCAACAAGCTCTAGAATTGGTACCCGAAAAAAAAACATATGTTATAGTTTGTCAAAGAAACACAACCAACACAATTTAAAAGAGGTTTCAAAAAGAAAGATCAAGGAGGTTCAACTAGAGTTAAAATTGATAACCGAATCCAAATAGAAATAGATGGATTTGTTAAAAGATTTCTAAAAAACCAAAAGATCGATTAGGTCTGTTTCGTTTTGCCTAAAATAAAAACTGATATTTGTTTTTATTACATGTAAAATAATATATATATACTGGTAATTATTTTTTAGACCCATAGATCCATAATAACAAAAGCCATGGATCGGTGGAGAAAACTGAAGTTTCAAATTTCACATGTTAGATTTAAAACTTTAAATACCAAAATCCACCAAGTATGTAGATTCACCTTGAGTACATAAACAATTAACCTATCACTTAAGACATATTTGAATGTTCATGTATGTAAAATCACTCTAAAGAACCTTATCGCACCACTGTACTAGGAAAGGTCTTTTATGCCCAAATATTTAAGCCCAAGTACAATATTTTGGGTAATTTCTTTCTTGGTCCAAAAATTTAAAGCTCTAAGCAGGAAAAAAAAAACGAAAATCGAACCAAACCAAAAACTCAAAAGCGGAGCCATACGAGTTATAAGAACACAAGCCAAAAATTTAGTTTTGGGTTTGTATTGAGCAAAAAACCGACCAAAACTGATTCAAGCACACCTTAGCCGTTCAACTGGAATCAGTGATACCATCAGGATTCAGGAGTAGAATGCAATCGAAGAGTTGAATATAATGAAAACGTTTATCGATGTGTTTGAGGAACCCATTATCTGTGTCTATTTAAAATTATTGTTTTAGATTACTTATGGTTATAATACAAAGTAAGAAAATCGTGAGAAGTGTAAGAAAGATTTTGGTCATTTGATTAAATAAATCAATAGTTAAAATTATATAGTCCCCATATTTCTGAAAATATATGCGTTCTTTTCAATTGAAAGGGTGAAGAAACAGAAAACTAATGTATTAATGATAAACACTTTCTATTTCACTTAATATGATATCACAATACAATCAATATCCGAATTCCAGATGTTTACTATTCTCAGAGAATTCTTTTCAGTCCCCCTTTTCTCTACAAATGAGTTCACTATTTATAGTTCGTTTTTTCATGGGACTCATTGATGAAGAAGACATATCAACGGTTTGGTCCCATTGATGAGGAAGGCATATCAATGGTTTGGTCCCATTGATGGGGAAGGCATATCAACGGGCCCGAAGTATTTTTCTCTTATGCACCGGGTCAGTTAAGAGGGTTTTATCCGCGTTACTTACTATCCTCTATAAAAGGCAAAAGAGATAATAACTCTTATGTTGACTTTTTAGAATTTAAATTAACTTTCACATCTTTTTTTTTTATAAATTAAATAATTTTTACATACTTTAATATTTCTAGAAAAAAAATTACACCTTAAAATAGAGAATTTTATTAACTTTAATTTAAGGATGGTATCGATATGGATTTTTTTTACCTGGTCCGTATTTTATGTGTTTGAAGCGTCATTTTTACCCAGTTAACTTTGATCCGTATTTTTTGTTCTTTGGTCCGTATTTTTTTTCCTTGGTCCGTCATTTTTTACCAATTTTTTTTTGTTTCTGAATAAATAAGTTTTAGGCATCAGTCCGCATTTTTTTTTCCTGTGGTCCTTATTTTTTTTTGCATTTGGTCCATATTTTTTTGCTTTTGTTCCGTATTTTTTACCCAGTTTGGTGTGTCAAAATATAAAAAAATTGGGTGCGTATTTCTTCTGACGTTCCAACCATTCCGAAAATGACACGTGGCTCATCCTGGTGCCTTTCCTACGCTTCTCACGTTTTTTCCCTTTTGTATGTTAACCATCCCCACTGTTTATATATTGAAGATCGTAGCTTTGACCAACTAAGTTCTGTTAGGTTTCCTTATGAGATGGTGCCTTGCCCACAATTAACCAACTCATTGGCTATATTCAGGTTCACTAAGTCCATTTGGTACATGGCAAAAGTTCTAACTCTTTCTCTTTATCTTTGCTTTCTCAGCTTTATACAGATATACAGATTTATATTCATTTGCTGATAATTTGAATAAAGTCAAATCCATATTATATGTTGATGTGTTGACAGGCACAATGCAGACAACACATATGGTCCACATCTCTAAACCTTAAACTTTTCCATTTATAAGATCATTATTTGTTAAATGTATCTTATGTTTAAGTGTTTAGCAATTGCAGGATTTGGCAAGGATGTTGCAGTGCGGACGCCTACATCAATAATGCTGACAGCCATTTTATTGAAGATTGAGATGCTGACAAGTTTCAATGATTCTTCAATGCTGACAGCTTAAGGTTGAAGTGCTGACATTCACATTTCACTGCTGATGTGCAATATCCCAAAGGATATTGCAATGCTGATGTACAGATCCTGTGATGCTGACCAAGTGTTGCTGACTTCAAAGTGTAATGCCGATGACCAAGTGTTGCTGATAAAGAGGATTGCTGATACAAGTTATAATGCTGATGTTC
>WOUH02023852.1:0-14162 GCA_009936405.2 Stevia rebaudiana
CGATGAAGATGTTAAGGAAGAAGAGGTTGAATATGAAGAAGTTGAAGAAGAAGTTGATGAAGATGAAGATGAAGAAGCGGAAGTTGATGAAGAAGAGGTTGAATATGAAGAAGGTGGATTTAAAAAAATGTGTTTGTGTGGTTTTATGAATATTATTTCAGTATTGTATAACTGTTATTTAAATTTTAAGGTTGAAGTACATTTTTATGTTTTAAAAGTCTGTTTATTTAAATTTCAGTTTATTCTGGCAGTCTGCAGAGGTTTGGTCCACCTCTTCTGCTGCAGATGTCTGCAGATGTGGTCCGCAGACTGAAGACATTTTACCTCTTAAAAAACAAACAGCACCTTAATCATCAAACTCTTGTACTTTACTCTTGCAAAGCTAGAATGAAATCAAGATCTTAATTGATTGTCATCACATCGAGGAATAGTATAATCCAATACGTTAGATTTCTGTTTCTTCATTGGCGCCATACATCATTTCACCTAGTGAGCACTTAGCAATTAATTGAATCTGCGATTTCATGGTAAACACAAATCACCATACCGAGCAACATGACTATGACGTGTTCGACGATGATACACTAGTTTCTGCCAAACTTTAAAACACAATACCTGCAAATCCCAACACTCATCAGACACCACTATATTCAACATATCGACCCATATTCACTTATCAACAACGAACTTGGATACCTTGTTCTCCACCATTTCAGCCCCGTCAATGCCATCCATGATACCTCACACACCCTTCCCCTACCTAAACACGACTATTCCCTTGCAAACTCTAACATCCATACCAATACCAGCATTTAGCACATCAACATCCATACCAACTGCTACACATTCCCAGCCACAAACCATGTCGTTCACTTTGTTATTGATTTGGAGCTAATTAATTAATGAGGACAAATTATAAACCAAATGGAGAAAAATACTCAAAGTTTGATGCAAAATACTTATTTTGACCAAATCACACGTAAAAAGAAGAACTTAACTCAAATAAAAGTAAGTAAAACTATATTAAATCAAATTATATTTGAACAAGGACACTTTGGTCATTTGGCAAATTAATATAACAAAAAAGGTGGATGACAATAGTGAGATAACAAAAAACTTTGGAGTGTAAATGTTTATATTGAACACGATTATATTAGTAAACAATCGTAATAATTACTCAAAAATAAAGGCATGCGCTATCTGGACCCCTGTTGACCCCCCCTTACGGCCCTCCTATGGCCTGGCCCGTAGGGGGGGTCAATTTTTATTCTTTTTTTTTATAATAATAATTTGATTGGATGTAATATTTGACTTTGGGCTTTTTATTTAAAAATTACCCTATAAATTGTCATTGTATCTAGTTTAAATTTATCTATTTAAAGTCCATGTCTACTAAATTTATAATACACAAGAGGAATTCAGAAACTATCTTGTAGTCGATGTGGGACAAGTAAATATAATTAAGAGGTAGAAGATGTTACTTTCAAGTGAGAATCAAAGAAGATACTTAATGTTCTGAACGATGAAGACTTAATGTTTGTAAGCTTATTAATCTTGTTATTTTAATCTATACAGAGGTCTGCAACTCCAATTGTAAGCCCTGATAGTTTTGTGCACCCACATGATACTTTGGTTCTTGAAGATGAAAGTGGAAGAGTAAATCTCAAAGGAAATGTATTATCGCCTTCTGTATATGTAACAAGTTTGTATCATGATCAATTTTTGAATTAATTTAACTGTTTAAGCACATGATTTGTATTTAATCTTGAAGTTATTAAAACAAGATTATCTTTATGCTGATATATTGTTGGTGCTTGAAGGCAATGTTGTTGCTTTACATGGAAAGGAAACTGGTGGTGCTGATTTTTATGTTGAAGATGTTCTTGAAGCTGGATTACAACCACAGTTGGATCTACCAAATAAATCTGGTATCATTGATTAATAACTTTTACAACTTTTGAGCAAAAAAAGTTAACATACATATTTCTTTTGTGTAAAAATGGATTTATTTCAACCTTTGGTGGCTTGAACGAGTTTTACGTGAAATGAAATTCTAATTGCTCCTAATTAGGATGTGTTTACTGAGTTAGTCAAATAAGTTTAGGACTTGGTAAGCTTAAGCTACACCAACATTCTATCCCACGTCGTTCACATAATTTTTAGAGTAAGCTCACATATAAAAGAAGTTCTTTCTTCTTACTTCTTTTTAAGGTGCACTAACATTGTATCTCATATCGTTCACGTGGAGAGAATTTTTAAAGAAAGCTCACCTATAAAAAGAGTCCTTTCTTCCACCTATATTACAACCAATCAAATTTTTATAAAAAAAAAGAAAAAAAAATAGCATACGTCCCCCTACGGGGGCCGTATGCTAATTTAAAAAAAAAAATTTATAAAAATTTTATTCGATTTCAAAAAAAAAAAGTGACCATCTATGGGCCGTAAGAGGGCATACGGGTCATACGAGGAGGGTGGTCAAAGGAGGTGGGGGTCAAAATAGTAGGGCCCAAAATAAAATATGACAATTTCGAAAATAAGTAATGAAATAAAAGGAGACTTCATGATTGAAAAGCCATCTACCTACCGTGTTTCAGTCTTTCAGATCTGTGTTCCCAAATATCGGAGACGTCTGATTCTCCGGCATCCTCCTTTATATTTCGCCAAACACAAAGAAAAGGCATCACCACCCTTACCAGTTTCCTCCGGCCACCAAAGCCACCACTTCAACCGCTATGTGATTTTCCGGCGACTCCCGCTTTCGGATCTGTTCTGTTTTTTAGACTCAGGTAACCAAAACAACCTCGTTTCGCATTACAAGTTTAATAATACATTTACGGTAATTATATATTTATATGTGATTTTCCATCTACCGCTTTAAATCATTCGCCCATGTTTTTGGTTATATTATTGTTTTTTCCTTCATTGTAACATTTAGGAGGTTACAACAGCATCATCATGTTAATTACCAAGTACATATTTCGTATATTGTATAAATTTAAGTATAAAAACGTTGGATTACATCATTCTTACTTGGTGTTAACCATCAGATCATATAAAAAAGCAGAGATCTATATATAAATATATATGGAAAATATTGTTTTAAGAAAGAAAAAAGAATAATTTTGTACCAAAAACGTAGAAAATTGGTACTCGATCCACTAGTTATGTATACCACTTTTGATCTATTTACATTTAAACTTGTACATGTTGATATAGTTTTAAATAGAGAAAATGTCAGATAATAGCAACAAACTTTAAAAGTGTTCTAATTTATGTAATTATATTAAAAAATTAAAAAAAAACTGGTTAATACATTTAAAAAATAGAAAAGAGAAACTCAAATTGACGTTAACGCTTCATATTAGCATAAAAAAACAACAAATATATTTTCTAACTGAAACAAAAATAAATCATGTAAAAAAATCATATTAAAACCCATAATCTAAATAAAACATGAAAGTTGAGTCACTTAAGAGCATTCACATCAATATCTCCATCTTCATTTCTATAATTCACTAAAAATTATTACATTTTCTCTCTCCAATTCAATTAAATAATAACTTTTTATACCTTTATCACTACTTTTCTCTCTCATATTCAATTAAATAATACCTTTTTCTCTTTCCTATTCAATTAAATAATACTTTTTATACCTTTATCACTATATTTTTCTCTCTCCAATTTACTTTGATGAACAATGTTTCTTTATATTTACTAGTTTCATCAGTTTTCTATATCTTCCTACTCACAACCACTATTATACTATGTCTATAATATAAAGATTTCACTCACATAAATTATAGAGAACCAAATGTGAATGCTCTAATTGAAACATTTTTTTTACTTGAAAGACCTAATTAAAACACTTTGAAAATTTGGTTATTATTAACAAACTTATTTAGGCTTGCGCTAGTCGAGTTTGACAAGTAAAGCTCGTGCGTAAGCTCATCGCTAACCAAACTTATGTTATATATAACACTTTTAATAATTATATATAAAGTTATAAATTTTTAAGCGAGCTGAGCTCGAGCTAAATTTTAGAGGATTTTTGTAAGGAGATAAATAAAGTGCGGTGGTATAAATTGTAAATAATTTATTAGAGCATAGGAAGTCCTCCCACTTCTCCCCATTTTTCCCTACTGCCACGTCAGCGTCACATTAGCTTTCCCACTTTTCCCCATTTCACTGACAACCGTCACAATTTTCCCTACTTTTCCCCACTTTTCCACCTCATCAAATTTTTAATATTTATTAAATATAAATATTAATAAATATATATAAACCCTTGTATCATATGCATACTTGAGAAGAGATTATTCAATCATCCTTCATTTGTTTCTTCAGCCGCAATTTTCATTTGTTTCTGGTATCCTCCAATGTCGAACCGCTTCATAGAGGGGATCAAATCCAACACCACAAACGCTCCCTAAACCCAGAATCAAAGCTTTCGTTGCCGGATCTGCTCTCGCTCAGTCACCCACCGCCGCACCTACCGTTTCTCTGATTGCCGCTCCCACCGTTGCACCACCGTCTCTTTCTCCCTGCAACCTCCACCACCTGCGACCTCCACCACCACGTGCGACCTCCAACCACCACGTGCGACCTCTCCCTCCTTCGGCCCCGATCGGTGAATAAACCCCGAAAATCACCACCCCGATTACGGGGGGTGGTGTTCCCGATCGGCCCCGGATGCCACGTCGTTTCCCCGATCGTTTCCCCGGATCCACTCCTCATGCTCTAAATGCATTGGAAGCACAATTATAAAACAAAAATGCTTTAAATTAAAGTTAGAAATTCTTAAAAATTCCAAAAAAAAAAAAAAACACTTGTAACCCTATAATTTTTATAAAGAAAAAAACTATATTTTTACAGAAAAATACATTAAATATTCCTATGATTATTACTTTTATCGATAAGTATCTAATTACTATTGAATTCAATAATATAACAGAATCAAGACCTACCTAGGTGTAGCAACACATCTTTGGATTCTACAATATATTGAAGATTTTCTATGTTTTGCCAACGTGGCTGCAAATGAAGTAACCTACAAAATCAAAATCAAAATCATGTAACACATTACACGCGTATTAAGATGGGTTCGTTCTGTCTAGAAACTATTTTGTAGATGGGTATCTTAATTACTATTTACAGTTTTAGTCCTTAAATTTTTAAGATGGGTTCGTTCTGTCTAGAAACCATTTTAAGTATTTTGAGTCCTTGGGGGCATTTTGGTCTTTTAGATAAATATTAATAGAAAATCTAACTCTGTTAGTGTTTTGAACTCAAATGGATACAAAATGCAAACCACAGACCCATAATGAATGAAAATGAAAACTTTGTATTCAAATGGATAGTATGGTGAAACCACAGGGACGCAAACGGCAATTTACTCTAATATAATAAACATTTTTAATTGATGATTCACAATCTCAATTGTTAATTTCAAGTGATGATTAGTAAGGGGCTACAAGCAAAGCAAAGTAGGTTTAGAGATTTACCAAATACATAGACATGATTTTTGGGGACAACCCAAGCCTAAAATTATGGATTGCTGACTAAGATTTTACCAAGATAGACTTGGACCTGCAAGCTAAATCAGTTTAGTCAACAACCAATAAAAATAGTACACGCACCCCTCCACAAGCTAGGATGGGTAAGTTTAGCCGGCACCTTTTTCAGACAAAAAAAAACACGTGCGCCTCACTACTGGCCAATGAAAAACTGACACGTGTCATAATTCTTTTAGCCAACAGTTCCATCTCCCTGGCTAACTAGCACTATGTCCCTGGCTAAATTTTTAAAAATTTAGACCGCGTTTTTTTCTTTAACACATATCTTTGATTTAGACCCTGCTTTTAATCTTTTTTTTTTTTTTTACTTTTACTTGGCAACCCAAGATTTCCCCCCAAATCGCTAACCCTATATTTTCCCCCAAATTCGCTCCATCAAAGGCGACACCATTGATGGAAATCACTTCAAGCATTCAATCTTTCCATCGGGCCTCCTGAATTGGTGACATTCAACCATCGCACCATTTGATTTAGATTACGAAAGTCAATAAATATGTTTATGAAACAAAAAGGTATAATAGGGGAACATTATTGTTCAAAATTGAAAAGATTAGTTCCTTGTTTCAAGAATATCCTTGGTCACACATATACACTAGATAGGGGGTTAGGTATTAATTAATAATACAAATATTAAATAGTTTTTTTAATAAAAGGTGGCCCAAAACAAAACACAAAATAGACTGGGTAATAACTAAGGTTCAACAAAACAAGAACATGAATATTAAATTGTTTTTTGCAGAAAGAGTTTTCTCTTCTCAGTTCTTATAATATAGCTTCAACCAAATCATAATCTGGTACCTGCATGAAATGTGATTGATTTGTCAATGTAAAAAAACGTGATGGTTAACATTTGTCTTTTTTTATTTCATCAAAAACAATTTATATGTTAGTTACGATTAGAAAAGACTAGTTTTACAATAAACTAATTAATCAACAGCAAGGAAGAAAATTACCAATGAGTTTAAACCAAGTACCACTAAGAGATGAGAGCAAAATAACTCATGATGACCCTTGATGACATCACTGTGATTTTCAACCAGATCAAAAGACAGTGAAACGTTAATGTCGGGTTCCAAGCAACAAGTATTATTATTGCCAACAGAGATGCTTTTAGTTTCAATGCCTTCAGAAAAAACGAATTTCATTTTTGCAAGATCTTTGTGGGAGAGTTTCCTGAAAAAACAAAAAGTAAATATATATACGTACTACCTTGAAAACCCATGTATTACACAAGATTGTATGGTAGAAAATATATAATATTAATGTTCACAAAAATTCTTATGATGTGAAAAAAATTCACATAAATGAAATACATTCTTTTTACATACAACATTAAAACAATGTTACATTTAACAAAACACATTTATATAAGAAGAAGGCTAAAACATTAAACAACAAGGGATTGAAACAAAATGTGAAATTTGTTTTAAAATATTATTAAAGCTTAAAAACAAAATGTGCTATATACTAATACCGATAACAAAAGAAATAAAAAATGATAAAAACAAAACTTGACTTCAAAATATATAAGTTTTATGTAATTAAAATAAATAATTTAAAAATATAAAAAAGATAAATGATAAAACCAAAATTTGAAATTTAATATATAAATTATCTAATTAAAATATATAATTTTAAAAAAAAAATATGAGAATGCCACGTGGCTTAAATTGGAATAGTTTATTAGAGTATATGTATATGTATATGGAGTGTGCACTATGTGAACCTGATCTTAGAGAGTTAACAATTTAACTCAATCTAAGCCATCCATTTTAGGATTTTAAAACATGTGTTGTTTTTCGTAAATTTTAATTTTTTTATTTTTACTTTCCTTAAGATATTATATCACATATGTGTAACTTTTACTTACCTTCCTGTAAGTTGTTCAACTCCCTTGCTTATATCACTAAAGGCCACGTCTTTGTTCTTATTTTGCTTCAAGTTGATCATATGTATAACAAATAAGCATGGAATTAAAAAGCTCTGCAAGACGTCGGAATCTGGAAATAAAAAACAAAAAATTACAACCCAATATTGCGTGTGAATAGTTGTATTCATAACATAAAAGAGGTCGAACTATTGAGAAGTCATTCAAATATACGCAAAACAATATTAAATAATTTTATTCAAATAGGGTTTTGCAATGTAATGGAAGACAAGACTCACTTCTCTGGAAGCATTTTACAGAGAGCACTGCTTTCTTCACCCAACAGTTGATCAGGAGTCACCGGTATTATAGTTGTAACAAGAAATATCAAGGGATTAATCAATTCCATATAAAACATGTATGTTGACACAACATCAGATACTGAATAGTATGCCATCATCTGAAATATTAAAAAATTTCCAAATATAAGCATAGCAGAAATTAGTTATCATATTGATGATCATTTCTACAGATTGTGTACCTGAGGGTCTTGCACTGCCAGTGAAGCCATTTTTTCAGGAGTTACCTCTACTGGTATATAATGTAAGAATTCCGTTGCATCCTAATATCAAAACGCCCAACAACATAATCCACATATATATGAAATATCTGTGTGTGCGCACACACACAAAAGCAAGCATACATAAACAAATATGCACGTTTATGCAAACCATACAAGTCGTGTGTGCTGTTATGACAAATAATGTTGTCCCAAATTCAATAAACACACGCTATGTTGTGGTCTCTTTACAATGACCCCTAAACCCTGTATTTAATATAGAAATTAAACCAACCTATTCTAACTTATATTTGATATCAACTCTCCTAATTTAACATAACTCTTACCATCTAAAGATTAACGCATGTATATATATACTATTTACATATTAACCTTCAAATCATCGCGCCCATGGAATAGAGTAACATCACGTTTGACCCATGAAAAACAATCCAAACGGCATGGAAATCTAACACCTTCAGTTTCTTCACACTCAAAACCTAGCTCCTATAGGAAAAATAAATAAATAAATAAATAATTATTAATAAAAGTGCATCTTCAAACTTAGTAACACAAGTGTGCAACAACAACATACATCTTTCATTACCAAACCATAATGAGCTGCCTTGTTTTCCAGCATCAGCCAATTAGAAGAGTTATCTTTGTAAGTGACATATACACCAGGCTTCAAATCCCTCATATGAGAAAACCATGATTTGATCACTGCTTCCTGCAAGAAAACACAAATTAAATCATTAAACCATGAAATGAATATTATTTATATGTAAAGGAATATTGAGAAAACAAAACACACCTCGTTAATCTCATTCCACACAGTAAACTGTACTTCATATGGAGTACTTGGACTAAACTTTTGTTTTAAACTATATTTCAGATCATTTATATTTTTCTCCACACACTGAAACCAATTGCAAACAGTTAAACTCAAGAAAATACAAAAAATGACCTTGAAACAAAGGCAGTGGTGTGTTCACCTGTTTGTTGATAATTAGATATCCATGGTCATTAACAATGCATGAGATGACCTTAATTGAGTCATCATTTGTGGTCTTTATATCAAATGCACACACATGAACATTATTACACATGCGCTTAGAAAGGTTCCTATTTAAAGTAACTCCATCACTTGACACAATAACATCATACCACCACCCGGATCTTATATCTATGATTTAAGAGAGAGAGAAAGAAAGTGAGATATACCATATTCATAGATAATACAGTACACTTAATATAGAGTGAAAATATGTGTGTATATATAGATATGTGAGTGTGTGTGTGTCACCATTGTCAATGGCAAAGCGAACATGGGACGGCTCGTCATACTCCTTCAGGTGATCAATGCAATCTGATGAATCTTCGAATGGCTCAGTGCTGTAAAGTCAAGAACAAAGATCAGGTCAAGACTAGAGCGGTGACTAAATCAGAAAACTGAAAATATATATGTATATATATATATATATATGTTTGTAAATAGTTAAATTACAAAAAGATTTTAGGTGTGTTTTGATATAATTTTCGAAAAATCAAAAAGATTTTTAGTGTGTTTTGGTATAAACTTTTAAAATTCCAAAAAGATTTTAATTCTTCTTTATTTTTCGATAAACCGATGTGATATGCATAACATGTGTGTGAAGATTAAAAAAAAGGATGATACATGTAAAATCATAAATATATATAATATATATATATATTGCCAGACGCGGATCTTCCTTTGTAGTACGGGGTGGAAAGGCCCCAGTAGGCCCAAGAATTCTTTGAGTAAACTTACTTATTTTTTGAACATTTTAGCCCAAAAGCAGTGCAATAGGGGCACGAGATGTTAGGTTGGGGGCACAATAATTATGAGATGGGGCCCACTAAAGTCAAACAATCTGATTAGATAGAATAAAACAAAACCAATCTTCTAAATTTGAATTTGATTGTGGTTAAAACTTAAAAAACTTTTAAAAAGCTGGGTGACCAAAATAGCCGACCCCGACCTTTGTTGCTTCTTTGATCCTTCATTCATCCGGCAGAGTTCCCGGGCATACATTAGTCGATCGGTGTTTAATGGTTCTTTTTAAGTTGCTCGCTTGGTTCATGTTTCGCTTAATGTAAATTTATTTTATTTATTTGTTTTGCTTACTTTTGATTGGTTTAAACGTGTTTCTGTTGGGTTTCGACATGATGCCACAATGAATATGTTTTAGCATTGAAAGTTTTATGCTTCTTTTTGCAAAGTTTTGTGATTTTTTTTAATTAATTGCTTTAAGAACTCATAGTGGTCTTGATGTCATTATGCTTGAGTGCTACTTGGGTGTAATTGTGCTTTTGTAGTTTTGGTCTTTAGTGTCTTAGTTTCAACCCAGTCCATTTTTTTGCCCGACCCATTTCTTGCCAAAAGTTTCTGAATTCACCACTGTATATTGCAACAGATACGAAAGTAAGTTTTGAAGTGTGTACCTATTTCTTGCTGCTAAACCCGACTCGTATTGATTTCTTTTGACCAGATGCATCAGGTCACTCTTTACTTGCATCAGTTGTTGTACAGTGTCAAATGATATCTTTAAGTAACTTTTTAGTAATCCAGAAGAATCACTTTTCTGTTGTTATGGTCAAATAAGTTAATTGCGCATATTTGACAATATGATTCTACTATGACACATGTTAAACTGTATGAATCATAGCATGATGACTTACAGGATCAAAGTCTTCTTTCTTCACTAATTGGATGTCTGCAAACTGCCCATGGTATTCTGTTCGTAAATATGCAGCAACTTTGTCTTCTGTCTTATCCTAGATTTGTTTACAGCAAGATCAGTACACAAAACAATCCATTGTAGTCCAAACTCCATATGAGCATGCATACCTTTGAAGCAACATAAAAGTAGGGTTTGAACTTGTATTTGGCTTTAAACATAGAACCATCCTTTAACCAAAATCAAATCAAGTATTGTTATAACACACTCTTATAAAAATCGATTCTTAACCTAATTGTAACAGACGGAAATCACCTGACGAACGAAGTACAGATCAACACAGCTATGCAGGTCCTCCGATGACGACGACTATATAAAAACGATATCATTTCCAACAAGTCTTCAATTGGAATTAGGATTTAGGGCAACAGATGAATACAAACAAACTTACAGAGGCAAATGTGAGTAGCCATACGAGACGTTCTTCCCCTTCGGTTAATACATCATAAGCGAGCTTTGATTTGAGCCTTTTGTCGACCAAGTGATTTAGCTTCTGCTTCTTTGTGTCACTGCAAGCTGCTACTGTTCGATCATCGTCCATTTTTGCCGGAATGTATTGTGGATAACAAAATCGTAGGTCAATAAGGATTTAAGGCGGGAAAGGTGATAGGGTTTAACCAGAGTTTAACAAAGAATACTAATAAGAAGGAAGGAGATTTATCTTAAACTTATGCCGATCCTTTCATTGAATACGTAAACCACATTAATAGGCAAGGCACTTACAACTTTCACCCTTCAAATATTTTTAAAAGATATAATAAACCTCAAACTTATTAATAAAAATAATAAACTTGATAATAGAAATAATAACGTAATAATCATGGGCAATTGATATGGGGTTTATAACCCAAATGGCTTCTCTCACCCATCAGACTAGTCTTTTGGGTTGTGTTCTCTCGTTGGGTTGTAACAAAAGGGAAGGGAGGTTAGGGGAGTTGGGGATACGAATGTTTGTTGAAAGGTAGGGTTTTAGTTTGGTCGATTACTGGGTCGAGTCATGTGTTGGGTCATTAGTTGGATCAATCCTTCATGGAAAGGAAAGAAAAAACACCCCCCCTCCCCCAAGGAATGTAAATCGTTAAAATTGAATGATTCCTTATGTAATAGTACATTTCATTCCTATATGTAACCAAACATGTTTTATCTAATTCCAACGTAATGACTTATTCCATTCCAGCCTCCATGTATGTATACCAAACGCTACCTTAGTGATAAGAATGTCTTTTTATTTTCCAAAATTATGTATTCATGTTGTTAAAAAACTAGAGCTCACTTTACGTCTTTGGTTTCTTTTAAGTTTCATTAGGATGCATGGTGTGGAAGGTGGCACATACCATTCAAAATTATGTATTCATGTTTTTAAAAAACAAACAAATAAACAAACCCAGAAAAATCCTACTAAAACCACAGGGTCTGGGGAGAGTGGGATGAAGACACACCTAAACCCGTGAGAGACCCCCGACTCCAAAAAAGAATTTTTTTTTTAGTTTTTATATCTTATTATTATTTACTTTTTTTTTTACATAAGGATTTTAGACCGCACGCGTAAAACAGGATATAAGAAGCATGCAATGAGACCACATTAAAAAATACCAACAAGCATAAATCAAGTACGCAATATATATAACTTCGTATAACAACATAAATCTAGAGAGAAAGGATAGTAGGAATAATCCACATCTAGGCAACAAGCAATTAGGCTATATGCTAACACAAAAAAGGCAAACGTAGTCCTAAAGACTTTCTAAACACTCGGTATGGGACGTCATCTAAGCTACCACTCGAACAGTCCCTACTACTCTCTAGAAATCTCTAACCTTTATCCTACATCTCCAATTTGTTCTATCACTGATCATGTCCTCAGAGAGGTGCAAATCTACCAAATCCCGTCTTATCTGCTCATCCCATGTCATCTTCGGTCTGCCTCTACTCCTCTTCCCTTCCACTATGAGTTTTTCACTGTCCGTACCGGTTCCGTCTCTTGTCTTCTTCGCATATGCCTGAACCATCTCAATCTTCCCTCTCTTAATTTCTCATAGATGCGGGCTACCCCAGTATAACTCTAAAAACCTCATTTCTCATCCGATCTAACCTTGTGTGTCCGTACATCCTTCATCTCTGTTGTCTCCAACTTTCGTGCCTGAGTCTTCTTGATTGGCCAGCAATCAGTTCCGTACAACATAGCTGGACGTACTGCAACCTTGTAAAATTTTCCTTTTAAATTTTCTGGGAATCTCCTACCACACAAAATGCATGTGGCTGCTCTCCATTTGCACCATCCTGCCTGAACTCAGTGAGCTACGTCGCATTCTATGTCCCCGTCGCTCTGGACGAATGATCCTAAATACTTGAAATTTGTTGTTCGTGGCACCTCTTGGCCGGAAATCGTCACCTCTTCTTCCTCTTCGTCGTTACCCCCACTGAAATTACAATAGAGGTACTCAGTTTTAGACCGACTGATGCGCAAACATTTGCTCTCTAATGCTGCTCGCCACTCTTCTAGCCTCATATTTAGCTCCTCCTTTTTCTCCGCCACCAGCATAATATCATCTGCAAAAACCATACACCATGGAATTGCATCCTGAATTGATTTCGACCGCTCATCTAAGATTATCGCAAAAAGGAACAGGCTCAATGCCGATCCTTGATGTAGTCCTATCTCAACGGGGAAAAAATCTGTATCTCCCACTGGCTCCCTAACGCTCGTCTTAGCGCTGTCATATGCATCCCTTATTAACTCTATATACTTCCGAGGAATACCTATGCTCTCTAGACTATCCCAAATCACCAGTCGTGGCACGCTATCGTACGCCTTTTCGAGGTCAATGAACACCATATGTAGATCTCTCTTCTTCTCACTGTATTTCTCCATCAACCTCCTTAAGATGTGTATCGCCTTTGTAGTCGACCTTCCCGGCATAAACCCAAATTGATTCGTTGTAACCTACGTTTCTCGTCTCAGTCTTGCCTCGATCACTCTTTCCCATAGTTTCAACGTGTGACTTAAGAGTTTAATATCCATATAATTGCCACAACATTGGGCGTCTCCTTTATTTTTGTAGAGTGGGACTAAAACGCTCCTTCTACACTGATCTGGCATTTTACCCATTTTAAGTATAGTGTTAGACAAAGTTGTGACGCCCCAAACTTCATGGGCTCGCCACGTCATCGGATTTACACAAACCACATGGTCTAAACAGAATTATACAGCAGCGGAAATAAAACTCAAATATATTTATATTAAACCAAGTGATATTACAATTCTTTATATCTACTGTACATCATATAACATTAACTAGGCCAGCATTCTATCTACGTCCGATAATGCCTTCCAGCTAACCCATCCATCACCTGCCACCTGACGTTCCTGCATCTGACATGCATACTTACAAAACGTCAGC
>WOUH02023861.1:0-14162 GCA_009936405.2 Stevia rebaudiana
ATTTATCGTGAACTAATGACATAGTATAGAATATAATGAAATCCAAGCTTTATAATATGAATTTCAACATAACTGTAAGATTTTGGACATATAGTTTTGGGATGAGTTAAAGCTCAATTGGGAAGAAAGATTACAAGGTTGTCACGCAAAACTGTAGTCAAATGTTTTTAGTAAATTATTTTCATGACACAACCCGAATACCCGAATTACCCGACCCGATTAAACCCGAAACTCGAGACCCGAAAACCGAATAAAATAATATAATTTAACCTGTAATACCTTATAAAACATTTTTTATTTCAATATAATGTAATACCTTATTACATTAGAACATACATTCATTCATATCAAACGTGATCTTTTTTCCGGAACTTTGAACATCTATTTTATTTTTATACTCGTGTAATGAAACAAGGGACAAAGTGAAACCCGTTCGAGTACGAATCACTCCCTTTTGTTGAAACCAGATAACATTTTCCCGCCAATTGTTCTAGGGATGGATTGGAGTCTGAGTGGAAACGCTCTGAAGACGTTCGCTCGATCGGTGACGTGTCTGGCTCGCATCGGCAATGACCTCACTCTCCAAGCTTCCCCTTCACAGGTTCTTCATTTGTAGCGATCAATTATTGTATCTAATCCGTTTACTTACATAGCTTTATGTTTCTAATTGCTATTTGATTCTGATTTACATGTTCTAGTTTCATCTCGTTCTGAAATTTGGAAGTAATTCACTTCATATGTTAGGCAATGCTCGTTGCTAGGGTTTATGCGGTTTTTTACGGATTTAATTTGGTGTTCAAACGATCGACCATTTGGACTATTATTAGGTTACAATTCTCTTTTAAATATTCTGTAAAAGAGAATAGAGTTGTTATTACTTGAAGTTTCAGGCATAGTAATTCATATAATGGTCACTTGATATCGAACCTTCAAATTCCATGAGGTTCAACCATGCTCTCACCTTTTGAGTTTGTGATTCCATTTGTTAGTCAAATTAATCAAAAGAGTGGTAAAGAACAACTTAGAAAGTTAAAATATGCTTTTGTAAGTGTTTGTGTGAGTATGGTATGTGAAGAATATCCATCCTTCCTACATTAATATAGAATGAGAAGTTTGAACATTTAATAAGACATAGACTATTAACAAATTTCTCTATGGTTAAAAGGTTATTGTGTGAATCTACTACTTTGAGCTTCAGGTGTTGAATTAAAAAAAAAAAAAAACTATAGAGATGAGGTTAATCAATGTAGATACAAAATAGTGATGAAGTGTGAGTGTGTAAAGAGGTCTAAACAATGAGTTTACTATATGATTTGAATTCAAGTACCCAAACAAGTGGTTTCAGAAAACATTATTTTGTTAAGCCATTTTAAACTTCAAAAGATCATTTCACTCACTGATAAAATATCCGTTCTTGAATTAATCTGCAATTATCAGACAGCATTCTGCATTTCTAGTATGAAATTGGTAATCTGGATTACATTTATTCTTTTTAATCTCCAATGTAAATCTGAGAACAACACTTAGAAAACGAGTTTACAAGAATGATTGAGTTACCTTTTTACTGGTTTGCATTATTATCATCTTCTTATTCTGAGTTATCTTGTATTTCAGTTAGCTTTGCACTCCCTTAACTCTTCAAGGTCCGCGTATCAGTCTATAATACTAAAGCCTTCTTTCTTTGATAAGTATACTATCACCGGACCCCAAGTGCAGTGCAGTGTGCTTTTAAAGGTATAGTTATATATTCTTAATTTCTTATATATATATATATATGTATATCTATTAAATGTTTTACTATAAATGACTTGATATTGAAACATGAAGTTTTACCCTACTAAATTGCATGCAGGCCGTATGTTCAGTTCTTAGAACACCATTAACAAGTATCGATAATTTAAATGTGACATTACCTGATCTTGATGCATCTAAAGTGCAGTGGACTTTAGAATGCTTCAACGGTGAACTTTCTTTCATTCCACTTTGGTTTTGTGAAGCCATGTGTTACTAACTATGTATACAATCTTTTTTAAATATTAAATGGAATGTTTGTGACTTGTTTAGGTATGAAAAAAACATATTGGATTACATGTAATGTTGAAGCAGATGTACAACAGCTCTCTCTTGATAGACGAAAGCTTCCAAGTAGCTTTGTAGTGAGACCGCGTGATCTCAACAGATTACTTTCAAATTTTCAGTCAACCCTCCAGGAAATAACTGTCATTGCTACGGAGCCCACATCTGATGATGAAGTTGGCGGGAAAGCGGTTGAACTTAGAAGCTATATTGACCCTAGTAAAGGTAAGTTAACCTACAACAATCTTTCTTTTTAGCTATTTTGTTAGAGCTGTCAAAATGGGTCGGTTGGGTAACGGGTCAAAATGGGTTGTTTTTTTGTACGGGTGACCCAAAGCACTATATTTATTTTATAAATAATTAGCGTGTTGAATATGACTGTAGAAACTATATGTTTTCAATAATGTATCAAAATAAACTTTAGATGGCTTTCTATTTCTACCCACTAGACCAGTTTTGTTTTAATCTAGTTTTTATTTATTTGTTGGATTTTATTCCTATGACTAGTTAGAGATAAAACATACTCCAAATCGACTCATTTTCAAATAAATTAATCATAATGGCTTCCGCTACTGTTTTATCTTAAGAAGAAATTTACCAAAGTCTTTTTTTTCTTTTTCTTTTTTTTGTAGAAAATGATTCGTCACTACACACTCAGTTGTGGATAGATCCTTCTGAAGAGTTTGTGCAATATAGGCATACTGGAGACCCTGTTGATGTAACTTTTGGTGTGAAGGAATTGAAGGTACCACAAGATATAATTCTGTTTTCTTGATCGGTAATTGTTTCATAAGGTTAATAGTTTTTACATGAGTTGAGTTGTATACAAACGTGGCAATTCAAATCAATTACCTATAGATTGGTTAATTCTAGTGATTAACCTAAAAAAGGTAAGCTAAACAAAAAATGGCTTTAAGTTGTCTGAAAGTGTATCCTCTAATGTGCATAAAAGCCTTTCAGTTTTTTAATAAAAAAAATAGTTCTTTTTTTAAACTAAATGATTTTTGTAATCAACTAATCATATCTAAAACAAGCTTCAGCAATTGCAATTTTTTGATGAAAAGTGCTTACCCAACCAAGTGAGGAAAAGCCCACAATAGAAAAAGAGTTTGGAGAAAAAAAAAAAACCCCTATTCATAGCATTAAAATATTTAAGCGGTAAAGACATCGATAACAAATGATCATTGTCTTATATATTACATGTAGTTAGTTTTTGATATATACTATAATTTTTATTGTTCTTTGATTTCTGTTTGATATTTGTAAAAAGTTACACGTAGTTAGTTTCTGATATCTAATGTCATACATTTTTCACTTGAGATTTACTAATATGGAATCCTTTGACAGGCGTTTCTTTCCTTTTGCGAGGGATGTGAAGTCGACATACATTTGTATTTTGAGAAAGCTGGCGAGTAAGGAAGCTTCCCCCCCCTGATATTTGCATAATCGTGTTTTTTTTTTTTTTAAATAAAAAAGTATCTAAAGTTGAAACTAAATACAACTTGATTAAAGTGAGACGCGCTAGTTGACATGGTATTTCTGTCTCTCATTTTTTTCTTTTTTATCCCTTCATGCTAACTATTATAACCTCCGTCTCAAAACTTAGTCCACATCAATCAAAATTAGTATCTAGTATAGGCGGCAAAATGGGTCCCAATTGGGCTGACCCAAAACACTTTCTGTCCAATTGACTTATAAATTGTCAAAGTCAAAAAGGAAAAGTCAATGGTTATTTTAATCATTTTACCATAATTTAACGGGGAAGTTAACATAAGTTACTTAAAACCCTTTGTACCCAAAACATGTTACTTTTTGCAAACCACAGAGACCATATGTGTAACTAACTCTTTTTGTTTATTTGTTTGTGGATGGATAAACCAGGCCTATTTTGATGGCTCCAAAGTTTGTAGACGATGTTTCTGCATCAAACTTTGATGCCACTTTAGTACTTGCAACCATGCTGGTGTCTCAACTTCACACCACAACTTCACCAGAACGCGTACCTGCAGCTGCAACCGCAACTGAACCACCAAAAGATAATGTTTCTGAACATCCTTCAGATCACACCAGAATTTGGTCTGAACTTTCAGGTATGCTTCTCTTTTTAATAATTTTGTCACTCGCCAATATATGATATTAAAAAAATCTAACATAAAAAAAATAAAAAAATAGCAAGTGCCACTAAAAGTGCAAATGGACCTAGTACGCGTGTACACGTGGAAAGAGATTTGAATGCAAATGATCATGGAGATATTCAGAGGATTAGCACAATGCGCATCTCTAAAGACGGGCCAGATGGAAGAAATTTTACTACCAACGCGTATCCTGAAATGTTATGCTTGTCTGTCTAATATTTGTAGATTTACTTACAAACGGGCTGATTTTGCGATTTTTTATTTCTGGTGTATAAAATAGTTAAAAAAGATTAAAAGAAAAGGGAACTGGTCAAACTACTTGAATTCCTTTTAAGAGGGGCTGAAAGGGGAACGGGTGAAACTATTGTCATAAAGTATCCAAGGATGAAAGTGAATAAAATTCTAGATAGTAAAATTATATTTTTGTCTCCATCTGCTAATAAAAGAGGGGTTGATCTTTTAAATAAATAGCTTGACTCAATATTAGCTACCAACCGTTGCAAACTGAACATGAACTTGAACATGAACATGTGGAGGAAGCTCGAGGTTAGTAACAGTCATTTATTGATTTTTTAAACCTATTGCTTATCAGTCGTTAAGATTAATAATATATATATATATATATATATATATATATTTATTTTGTATGATTTTGTTATTAGATAAGGGGGCCGAAATCAATGGTCATGGTGTTGTCTCACAACGCCATCTCAGCAACTGGGTTGATGATGATGATGATGATAATGATGAAGGGGATGATTCAGAACCCTATGTTCAGGCAACACCACCTTATTGTGAGTAACAAGTTGATAAAACCTTAATTTGTCATTTGTTGTTGCAAGTGTCATACTTGTTTTTTTTAATCTAAACAAACAAATACATCTAAGTACTATGATGTTATGGTGTACATGTTTTCTAACCATTACATTGAAACATATCATCATCACATTTCTTTCTTTCTTTCCAAAGTTTCCCTTGATTTTTATAATTTCATTTTTCCTAACTTGGTAAATATTGCAGTGTCCCGCGGTAGTTTTGTGATGTGTTGATAGTATATTCTAGTTTTAATACTGAATATTTACCAACTGAATACAATCATAGATACTAGCATGTAAATGTTACATGAGAGTTAATTAGAAATATAAAGTATGAAATAAGAGAAACAAAATATATATATATATATATATATATATATATATATATATGATCTTGGTCCCATAAAATTGTCACGCGTAGCAAAAACAGTTATTTTCGAGGTATAGCCGTATAGATTGCCAATTTGTCATAAAGACAGTTGGTGTGTGTTTTTACTCTTCTTGGTTTTTTATGTCTTCTAGTCTCATTCTTGTTAGCTAAAAGTATAGTTGTCGAAGGCGCGAGGCGCACTTAAGGCGCAATGTCCTCGCCTGGAGCCTAGGCGCTAGGCGCAAAAAAAGCGCTAGCCTGGGACAAAAAAGGCGCAAGTATAAAACAAATAAAAATTATATATAACAACCCTTAAAAATTATTCTTTTATTATTATTTTACAAGATATACACATTTATATATATAATGGTTTCTTAAATTTGTAAAATATATAAAAGATAGCAGCCGAGATAATTACTTTAGAAGAGCAAAACCAAAAAAAGTCAATTATGTGTTTGGACAGTCAAAAGTAATATGAAAAGTCTGCACTCTGCAACTTGGTGTTACAGTGACTAGTTACCATAGAAAAGACAACTTTGTATTAAAGCTGTGTGTTTTTAATTTTATTCATGTATTCGTTAACTTATACCCTTTTCCACTTCCCTCACCCACAATATGAAATACTCAATCTGTCAATTACAACTCTGACGACCTAAAAGGCTGTAACTCCGACGACATACAACTCCGGTGAGACTATAAAAGAGAAGAAAGAAGCAGCAATAACAGGTTCTTCACTCCCTTGATCTTCTTCAGTCGAGTTTCCTTCAAAATAGGCCGGAATCTTGCTGGAACACGGCCGGAAAGTCGCCGGAGTGTCACCGGAGCGCCTGGAGTTCCGGGAGGCGGTTTTTCTGCTCCTCGCCTATCTAGAGCGCCTAGGCGCGCGCCTTGGTCGCTTTTAACAACTATGGTTAAAACAAAGTGTCCAATATGCAAGAACATTTTTACCTCAAACTGTTTTGCATAATGACGGTTTATGCTTAATTTTTGAGAATGTTTATGGAAAGAAGCTACCAAATATATTATTGATCCGATTCAGGAGATATTCTTTGGACTAGTGACTCGAGTTGACCCACAATGGTAAAATGGTTTCGTCAAGCATGTTGAGAAACAGACAGTTTACCATGAACCTGATTTCTGATTCTATACCTCTAATAAATAAGTAACTAATCTCTACGAGTTTAATAAAACATTTAATATATAGGTGATTTTCTAAATATTATAGTACAATGATTTAAATAGCAAACACCAAGAATTAAAAAATAAAACTACAAATTAAAAAAAAAAACCCTGTGTTTGGCTTGAGGAGTGTTGATATCCACATGTGCAAATGCATCAGAGATTTGTATGTAAAATATAATCGTCACTTCTCTGCACATGCAATGCAAATACAATTATTAATGAAAGTAGATCTGTGTTTAATTTTAGGATATTAAATCCCTAAAAAGCTCAAATAAAATTTTTATCTAAATTTAGGATCCTAATATTATTTGGTCAAAAAATCTTCCCTGAATATTTCTTGAACGTCCGCCTGATGCAAAGTCCGAGGAAGCACACGTTGAACATTTCAACGATACGTTATGTAATTCATTATTTATATGATATAAATACTTTATCATATTCTAATACGTATTTCGGATCTTTTGATTGTATACGAAATTTTGATACGAGCGACGATACGAAAGATACACTTAAAATAATGAAACATATCATAGATCCGATATTTCAACACCTCTCTAGGAGGTGAAACTAATAGGGTCAGATAGGAAATGCAAAATCGTGAACGTAGGCGAAAACCGTGCACCAAACGGAGCTCGAACGAAACGGGAAACGTAAACAAAAATTTTAACAGTCGTGCTGAACACGAAAAGCGTGATCACTTGGTGTGCATAACCTATCAAATTCGTGATCAATCATCTAATAGTCACAAAATTGACCATCATGCATCATAATCTTTAACTCAACTCAATTTCTAGTGCTTAGATGCTAATTCAAACATAATACTATGTTTATCACCCTTCTAACACAACAATTTCATCATTGCATTGTTACTTTGTGGTTTTAGCCAAAAACGCATGCATCAAGAACACATATAACTTTCATGAATAATCATTTACCTAATGATTTCAATGCAATATTGATGTTAGATTCGACCTAGGGATTGAATTTTGGACACCAATTTGAAGACTAATCGATTCAATTGTAGATTTTTGAAGAGCCGTAGCTCCTATTTAGCCCCTGCTCATCGCCATCTTTTCTCAAAGTGAGAAATCCAGAATTTATTATGGATTATGTGAGTTATACACTTTTAACCCCTTAGTTTCCACTTTAAGAAATTTCACAAACAGTCCCTCAAGTTGTAGTTACTTTTTGCAACCTAAAACTAACTATTTTAACCAAACTAACTTAATGAAGTTAGTTTCTATTCAAAACTAATTATTATTAGTTTGCAAAAAATACAAAATTAAAGTTTCATTTATTTAAAAACGCGCGTTTAATATGTGATTAACCAAAAAGGGTCGTTACAGGGTTTCGTATGAACCTTTCCCTTATGCTAGGTGTTGATGGTTCGCAGCTTGATTCGTTTGATTCATTTACCGTGTTTACTTGTTAATCTATGTTAGAATGTTTCTCATGAAGTAACTTATATTATCAGTGTATTTTATGCTAAGAATCTTTACCTTAAAAATAAATAGACATTTTTCAAACATACATTATTAAAAAACATACTTATACAAAACATTTAAATTTAAAATTTAAGGTATAAACAAGTAATTAAACATGACATAGTCGTTTTTCGCATTTTTTAACAGCGAGTATCACGGTCACCCGGCCTCACAATGACGAATAGATTAGCCTTCCACAATGGCGAATGCTTTGATTGAGAATTCAACCTAAGATCTCTTATTTGAGAAATACATATATTATTACCATTGAGACAAATGCAATCATCTAAAATTTTAGATTGAATCTGGTTTCACCTTCCAACCCAAGAACGACCCGTTTAGCAACCCCACCTATGTTTTGTTAAACTAAATAAGGCACCATCAACCAATGGGTATTTGTCCCAATGGTACCCTGGGTACTTCATAAGTGAGAGGTCAAGGTTGGAGTCTTACTCGGAGCAAAAAAAAATGCTCTTGGGTGAGCCAGGGGTTTTCCCACAAAGTGGGTTTCCTCCTGGATTAGTGGGGCAGGGTCGTCACGCTTTTAGCAATTCGCTGGACCGAAGGCTGATATGTTTGCCAGAGTGAGACCGGGTAGCCACCTATTTATTGTTAAAAAAATAAAATAAGGCACCATTAATTAGCTAGCTGGTAATCGAAGTCCAAAATAGGCTCTAATCTATGCTGGTAACGGAATTAAGTCAAAAATAGGCTATAAATTTATGTTCCTTCATAACATTAATTATTAGTTCTTTTTTTTTTACAGCAGGAACTCAATGTATAAGTTACTCAACGTGTAATTGATATCTTCACAACATCGTCCCAAAATGACATTAGATAACCGGTGGTCATGGTGGTCTGAAGCCACCAACTACATCTACATACACAACCACCTCACTCTCTCATTACTTTCTTTATCAGTCATCACAGTCATCTTATGGTACCAATTCCGGCAGGACACGTCAGCATTGCCACCGGGTCCACGAGGTTTGCCGGTGGTGGGATACCTTCCATTTCTGGGTTCAAACTTGCTTCACGAGTTCACCGAACTCGCTCAACGGTTCGGACCCATTTTCAAGCTCAAGCTTGGAACCAAAACCCTCATCGTCATCAGCTCGTCAGAGCTGGCTAAATCGGTGGTCCGTGATCAAGACGAAATCTTTGCAAACCGAGACCCACCGGTGGCCGCTAAAATCATATCGTATGGTCGTAAAAACATCGGATGGTCCGACAACAACTCAAACTGGCGCAACTTGCGTAAAGTGTTCGTACACGAAATATTAAGCAACAAAAACCTAGAAGCTTCTAGCACTTTCCGGCGACGTGAAGTGAGGAAAACCATCAACCACCTGTATGAAAACACGGCGACGGAGGTTGACATCGGCGGGATGGCGTTCTTGACCGCCGTTAGGGTTGTGACGAACATTTTATGGGGAAACAGTTTGGTTGCAGATGAAGAAAGCTTAAATGTTGGGATTGAATTTCGAGAAGTGGTTATGGAGGCGGTGAGGCTTTTAGCGGCGCCGAATTTGTCGGACTTTTTTCCGGTGGTTGCGAGATTGGATTTGCAGGGTGTGGAGAGAAAGATGAAGGTGGCATGGAAGCAGATTGATCGGATTCTTGAAAGGATTATCGAGGAGAGAATCAGAAGTAAACGAGAAGATGCAGTTGAACAACAGGGAAGAAAAGATTTCGTGCAGATTTTACTTGAACTCAAAGAACAAAAAACTGCTTCTTCGTTGGATATTACCCAGATCAAAGCCCTTCTTTTGGTATTGTTATTTTATTTATTTATTTATTTATTTATTTATTTTCTAACCGATGCTCAAAGAGAAATGAGAAATACTAGAAAATGGCTTGGTTTTATGGCTAAAGTCAAAAGGATCCCTCAAATAATAATCTGATACATACCCTCTGATAGGCTACACGGACTAAGCTTAACCCGTGTTTTTTTCAAACCAAAAAGCATATGGTCGACACTTCAACCAATAGTAGTTGAAAAAGTAAAAAAAGTAACTATGGAAGTTGAAAAAGTAAAAAAACGCGGGCTAAAAAAAGTAATTTTGGAGTTGGTAAGAAACTCTAGGTAAAAAAAAAGTAACAAAAAAAAAATTTAAAAACTAAAAACCGTCGGCTTGGAAGTGGAAAAAAAGCGCGGGCTAAAGTTTTAAAATTTAGCCGGGGACATCCGAATTTAGCCGGGGACATAAAAGCGTGGGCTAAGTCACATCAGGCCACGTGTCAGTCACTGATTGCTTGAAGTAGGGACCCTATGCTTTTTGGTCTGGAAAAAGCGCAGGCTAAGCTTAACCCATGTAGCCTGTGAGGGAGTATGTGTCAGATTATTATTGGATGGATCCTTTTGACTTTAACCCATAAAACCAAGGCCATTTTGAAAAAAGAATGGTCAACTTAGGCCATTCTAGTAATTTTCCCAAGAGAAATTACTCCTAGATCAAACATAACTCCCAAGCCCACATCATATCTCTCACTTTCATATGTTATTAAGCTATAACCTCTTTGGTATAATTATCTTATTTAATTAGTATGAATTGTCGGGTGGGTTTCCTAATAGAAGTAAAGAGTTTGAATCAGGTAACAGAAATTTAAGAATAAGTTTGGGTCTTTTTTAGAAGTGTATGGAACCACGCTCAATACTTAGGTGAGTCTTCTTGAGACGGGATGTCAACATGTATATTGACTTTACGCTTCAGCCTACTCACTTAAGAACACCTTGAAGGAGGAAATTTATAGGAAAATCCTCTACCCAACATTTTAGGTGACATTTGAACCCAAATTTCCTATAAAGTCTTAGGTATCTCACACCACCACTTGAAGTAGAGATCATTGGTAAGATTATGTTTAGATGGATATGTGTTTTATGTTTTAATTAAGAAATTAAGTAATTGTATGATAGCACATTTTAATTTTATCTTGACAAAATTTTAACTATATAAGTTATTTTTAATAGTAGATGCAAATCTTTATTTTGACAAAATGTTAACTAGATGATAAATATTTTGAATCTTATATTCCTAGGTTGTTATGTTGTTTAAGACACAAAAATTATTATTCATAGTAACTTAGTCTTATAAATTTTCAATCTAGATTACAAATTTGTTTTTTCTAGAGTATATTTACTTGATTTTAGTTTCAAATAAAAGGTGTTTAAATAAAGTACATAGCAGAAAATCAATTATGGTATACAATAAAGGTATTTTATAAGCTAAGGCTAAACTCAATGGTTATTAAAAGAAGTGCTCCATAACTTAAATTCGATATCATTGTCATTATCAATGAACGTTTGTCCCATTTGTAGACTTTGTATACCTCTTTAATGTAAACATCACTCACTCTAGTTTGCTGAACCAGGACATTGTCGTCGGAGGAACAGACACAATAGCAACGTTAGTTGAATGGGTAACCGCAGAGCTTTTGCAAAACCCAAAAGAAATGCACAACGTACAAAACGAGTTAAATCAAGTCGTGGGTCTAAACAACATTGTCGAAGAATACCACCTTCCGAAACTACAATACCTAGACGCGGTGATTAAAGAAACATTACGGTTACACCCTCCACTTCCTCTCCTGACACCACGATCTCCCAATCAATCGTGCAAGGTTGGTGGATACGCGGTCCCCAAGGGTTCAAACGTTTACATAAACGTCTCTGCGATACATATGGATCCTCAATATTGGGATAATCCTTCGAAGTTTAATCCAAATAGATTCTTAAGTTATGATGGAACAAAGAAATTTGATTACGATCGATACAATCCTGTATTTATGCCATTTGGGTCAGGGAGAAGAAGGTGTCCTGGAGTCCCATTGGGTGAGAAAATGTTGGTGTATTTGTTGGCTTCGATGTTGCACTCATTTGACTGGAGTTTGCCAATTGGCAAAAAGCATGATCTTTTTGGTAAATTTAGCTTTATGTTCAAGAAAAGTGAACCACTTATAGCCATCCCTTCACAAAGGTTACCAAACAAAACTCTCTACATGTAAATAAAGTTGTAAGTGTATTGCAAAAACATAATAAATTACATGGTGGAACACAAACATAATAAATTACATATACATATATATATATACTCATGGTTGTAAAAGTCGGTCTCTAAGGCCGAGTACTCGCTCTAAAAAGGTCTTCCGAGGCGACTTTATGGTATTCCGAGGTGGTCCAATAATTCGGTCAAAGGCAGGACTTCTAAGAGGTCTAAGGTATGTGGTATCGTAATATGTCTATTCTTTTGATTTACTATGACTATAGCCGAAAATATTTTGATGTAATTATTGTTTTAAGTATGTATTTTCTTAAATAGTAGTAATTTTTGATGTTTTACATATATATAATCTATGGAAAATCCAGTTCTTTGTAAGTTACCATGTACGAGTACTCCCCGAGTACCCCTCGAATACTCCCCGAGTACTTCCAACTCCATAGTCGACCGGCCTAAGAGCGTCTAGTGAATTTTGTA
The DNA here is from genome assembly GCA_009936405.2 of Stevia rebaudiana. NCBI lineage: Eukaryota > Viridiplantae > Streptophyta > Magnoliopsida > Asterales > Asteraceae > Stevia > Stevia rebaudiana. The sequence continues at coordinate 12,538 of WOUH02023861.1, forward strand.
ACCTTGTATATACTAACTAGTAAGATACCCGCGCGATGCGGCAGTGTCGACAATTTATAACGCAAACTTATTTTTATATAGTTTTTGTATAGGACAATTTACGAATTTGAAATCCACTTCAACAAATTTAAACACATATCAAGAATCAACCTAAAATACAAATTTATGACAAATTAAACTCATTTGGTGGATGTATTTTTGGCTCCCAAACGTTCATGGTTTTCTTTGCTCCATATTATCCGTCTCTATCCACGTAAGCTATTAAATCTATATGTTTTGAAAAACATAAAAGAAGTATCTCAATTAAGTACACATAGAGGCATAGCAAAAAGTAGAATAAAATACCAATAATCAAGATTTTTAAACCATGAGAATGGTGAGTTTTAGCAAGAATCATCTCAACTATCTTTTTATGCACTCTTTTATGTTGTCATAAATTGGGTAAATTAATTTCTTGCTATGTGCCATCCATTGTGGAGTATTTAATTTGATGCATTATAACCGAACACTTGAACATATGTTACCATTTGAGAAAATATGACATTATTAAATGGCAATATGTTACCATTTGATCGTGTACACTGGTATGCATTGATTTTTACTAAGCAGTTATTTTAATCTGATTTATATGCAACATAAATGTAAACACCATTAAATATTAAGTAAATATACCTTAAATGTTGGGTAATTGCACTAACATCAAAATCACATTATAACTTAATGCCTCCTTTGCATCCACAAGAACATTTCTGGCTGCTGTTTTTCAAACCAGTATTATATCAGTCAAATAAATGTACACACTAACCATCTCAAGTGGCAAAATTAGCTAGCAAACTTTTTTTTTCTTTTTTGACAATTTCAAATTCAATAGCAGCTAGAAAATGGAAAATTAGCAGCAAACATTGCTCTATGGAAAATTTGAAACATAAGTTCAAATCAACTAATGCGTATCCATACAACTTCGCTTTACGGAATAATCAAACTTTAAGTTCAAATCACATCCGTAATATGTAGAATTGTATGAAAACATATGGGAAAGCAAATACAAAAAATAAAACAAAGTTAATTTAGTAATTTACATGCGAGATAGTTGTTATAAGTACTACTGAAAAACAAATATTACCTTCCACACTCTTAAATTTATACACTCTTCCCATGAATCATACTTCCTTTTGTTTTCTTGATTGCAACATGAAAATATAACTCAAACTTTTAGTAACGCATCATGTAGATCAATTCACCATTATGTGTATTTAATGCTACTAATACCATTTTCCTTGATTATATTGTACCTGCAAACAACGAATAATCTTTGTCTTTCTAATACGGTTAAACTAACCCGCTAAGAGCATTCACATTAGAATATCTATTTTTATCTCTATAATTCACTAAAAATCACTACTTTTTCTCTCTCATATTCAATTAAATAATAATTTTTTTTACCTTTATCACTACTTTTTCTTTCTCATATTCAATTAAATAATACTTCTTTTACCTTTATCATTACCTTTTTCTCTCTCCAATTTACTTTGATGAACAGTGTTTCTGTATATTTACTAGTTTCATCAGTTTCTTTATATCTCTCTACTCACAACCACTTTCAACCAATCTCTATAATATAAAGA
>WOUH02023946.1:0-14147 GCA_009936405.2 Stevia rebaudiana
TTTCGCCTACGTTCACGATTTTCAATTCTCTATCTAACCCCATTGGTTTCACCTCAATTGGAGTTAGTGAATTTTAGAGCCTATGAACGCTTGCATCGTTTTGTGTGTAACTTTTGAATCGTCGCTCGAATTGAAATTCCGCTTACACTCAAATGAATTTAAATTGAATTTCTAACGTAATAGTAATTTTTATTTCACATAATTACTGAGTTACATTAGGGTGATAACCAGATTAAAAATAGCACAAGGCCGGCCGGAATCGGATCATAACTAGACTGGAAAACCGCCAGTTGTTATAGGATAGTACTATTGGGTTTGACAAACCCTACTCGGGTTGGTTGGAGGTCAAACGAATGCTGAAACCTAACAACTCGACCATATGTCATGGGTAGACAATGGTAACAAGGAAACGACGTTAAATAGTTAGCTCGGTTGCAAACGCTTTTAATTAAATTAATATGATTTGCGGTATATATGTGTATATCCTGCAACTTGAAACAAACTATTTGAGACTGTTGAAACTTTAAACATGTAAACTCACCAACCCTTTGGTTGACACTTTAGTATGATGGTCTCAGGTAATCAAGGAACACACTAAAGAATTAAAATACCCGGGTTGCATGCATTTACTATGAACTTTTATACTAGTTTGAAACTTATTAAACTTTTACATTTGAGATATGTGCGATGTTTTGCATGTTTTAAACATTTTGCTTCCGCATTTAACTTAACTAAACTTTAAACGCTTTCGCAATTCTGATTTAGTATTTTTAAAACCATCATATTAAACAATATATGTTTTTATTTATTACATCATATAGTGTGTGTCGTTCAATATAACCATTGACTACAATCCTAACCGATTCGTCACGTCTCCATCGCGGGTTAAGCAAGTGGAAATTTGGGAGTGTGACACATGTATAATGTTGTTGAATGTTGATATGTTGTGCGTTTTCCTTTTTATCCGGACAGATTGACGGTAATGTTTATGAGAGGATACACTCTTAGGTTTTATGTTAAAGTGACAACCATTAAAACTTTGATTTTTCCTTCCGTGTTTTATTATACGTAATGGAATTTCTGGTGTGAGTGTGTGACTCGTGTGTTGGAAACCTCTGGTTATTATTGAATAACACATGGTGTATTAAATGGCATTTAAAAAAAAGACTTGCGCAGAGAAACACATGTTATTTAGTAAATATGATATTTCTGGAATAACATACGACATAGTTTCACATATTATGAGCAATTTAACCATAAAAGTGACACTGCGTAAATATTACTTGTGGTTTATAAAATAAGTAATTTGTACTTATTTTAGATTAGATGTATTTAATACGAATATTGAGTGATGATAAACTCGAGACTCGTTTTCTTATCTTATTGGTGATTCTTGTAGCCTAGTTGTAACCACACAAGACCAACAACCACTTGTTGCGTGGTCCTGGCAACGTAATGCGTACCACTAGCACTACCAAACTACCATGCAATGTAAATTTAATGTTTTCTTATCTCTATACTCATATATATTGTTAATATAATTATGTTTTTAATATTTAATTTTTGAATTAGATAATGTTGTTTTAACAATATAAAATTTTAAATAGAATACGAATTCAGATGCACCAACATTGTGGAGGTACGACTTTATTTATGTGAAAGGTCTGACCATATTATAATCTACACATAAACTGACATGCAAGTATAAAAAATATATGAGTGTTAAGAACCATATATATACCAAATACATTGTCAAAATTTATAATAACCTAGTATTTCGTACGCATGAATAAAAGTTGGAATACGTCTTACTATGTAGAAATGAAAAAATAAACGTATTTGAAAACCACATAGGAATGGAATATACTATCCCATAAGTATTGCGATTTCTTCATTTTTATTTTAGGAGAGATGTGATTTTTCCAGTCATTTGGTTGAAAAATGATCCGACCCGCAACCCAAACCATTACCTGATCCATGACACGACCCATAACCCGACTCATGTTCCGACCCATGACACAAACCATGTACTAACCCCATGAACATACCCATTACTCAAACCATGGCCCGGCCTACAACCTGAAATATGACCCCACTCACGATCCGACTCATGAACCGATCCATGACTTGACCCACGAAACAACCCATTTTTGTGGTTGTGAATGTTGATTTTGGGTCTGATTAGAGGGATCATAAGGTCTACAAATTATGGTGGTTTGAGAGGATGATGAAGAAAAGGAGATTAGGGTTTTATGGTATGATGTGTAAAATAGAAAAATTAAAAAAAAAAGTTATTTACACGTAAAAAAAAATATTGTCGGAAGTTTGTAGATATGTATTAAAATTTAAATAAACTATATTTTAAATTTTGTAGGAAATTTGTCGTTGTTTTGGTAAAGATATTCAAAATCAAATTCCTAGGAAAATCATATGAAATTTCCTACTGAATTTTTTTGTAGGTAACTTGTTAGAACTTTGGTCAGTATTTTGTAGGAAAAAAATTTCCAAGCATATTTTTTCATACAAATCATTTTTTGTAGGAAATTAGTTGCAAAACACGTTTCTCACAAAGTTCCTACAAAAATCTTAGTACGAATTTTGATATTTTTTTGGTAGTGATTATGGCGATGTTGAACAAAATGTATTATATTTGACCTAATTCGTTTGCGAGTAATATTTACCTTTAAACATTAATGAATATGCGACACGTAGACCGACTCAATATCATATCGACACGTATATAAATATAGTTATGTCACAAAATGATATGGGAAATGTAACATAATTTTGAATATTATAAAAAGATATTTAAAAGTGAAAAAGAGTTTATAACATAAAAATTGAGAGGGGATAAATTGAAAAGTTAAAGGTAAAGAAGTGATATTTAAAAATATCAACCCATATTTCTAAATAAGATATACCTATATAATGGCTAGAATCTTACATTTGGAGATTATTGACTTTTTAACAATTGAATTATTCTTACACCCTCTAAAGATAGATATGAATTTACATCACTTATTCATTTGTTCAGAACGGAACATAAACCCTAAACTAGTTGAAATAGACGCCATTCATATATCGTGTTAAACTTGCGGCATTGGTTTCGATACCCTACGGTACATATTTGATTATATGTTTCTTTATATGTAAACTACTGGTTGAACCTGGTGCGCGCCGCCGTGTTGTGACGTCGATGAAATGTAAAGTAACTTGAATTTACGTTGTCGATTGAAAACGTATAAAATGTAACTTGGCTCGTTCCAAAAGAAAATTTAGTTGAAACCTAAACCAACTTAAATGTACGTAATATAAGCACGAAACATATTGTACTTGACCATACAAATTAAAAAAAAATTGCGTCGAAACATAAAATAAATGTAGGTTCCTCTATCCGCATGAATATTGGCAAAGGTTTTACAAAGATGGTTTGCCCCAACATGAGGTAGAAACTAAGCCTGCACGATGTGGTTTGCGAACTTGATTACACGGATTGCTCTAACATGAACATGCTAAACCACATAAAAGAAATGTGAAAAGTCATGACTGTTTGGTTACGTAGATCAAAACATATATAAAAATTAATATTAAGTTAACTATAAAAACTTTTACAAACGAAATCAGAGAAAAACTTAATGTTAACTGAAAAATTAAAATAATAATAATAATAAATTAGTTTATTAAAATATTAAATCCATACTGATTTAGTGAGATTTTTTGTTTGTTTATTTATCAAAACATTAATTATGAAGCCTTTTGAACTAAATTAAACAAAACCGACCAAACCTGAGGGGCTGAGGGATACGCCTATATACGAGGTGAATGAATACGAACATGAACACATAAACAAACACAAATTTTAGGTTTGTGTTCGTTCGTTAAGAAAATTGACATGTTCAGTTCGTGTTCGTTTGTTAATAGGTTAAACGAATAGTTCATGAACATAAATGAACACAAATGAACATAAACAACAAACATAAATGAAGACGAATGAACATAAACAAACATATATGAACAAATATAAATGAACACAAACAAACATAATTCACATATGAAGTATTTATATGTTGATGTATTTATATATTATAAAAATAATAATAAAATTACATAGTTAAATAAACATAAATGAACATAATTAACGAACATAAACGAACATAAAAAACGAATATAACGGAGCGGTTCATGAACATAAATAAACGAACAATAGTCATGTTAATGACCGTTCATTTAATTAAATTAGTACAATATTTTTGTTCGTATTCGTTTATTTATCAAATAAACAAAAATAAATAAACTTTTCGCTGAAGAGTTCTTGAACTTTTATATTCATTTACGAGCCTATATGGACGAAAGAATATCTGAAATGCATGAAAAAAGACGCAAACAGTCCCTCTCTGGTGTGCCAACCAACTCCAGATCCGTAACCACTAAGACCATGTGTAGTGGTAAGGGCGTAGAGAAGGGGTGGAGTATGACGCGTCAGTGTCACGTAGGAGAGAGAAGAGGTAGTGAAAAATGGGTGTAATGGGTAAGTGGTGGAGAGAGAAATTGTATTGATTATTTTAATAATTGAATTTTTAATATATAAGAAAAAATGAGAGAGAAGGGTTTGATGGGGGCCACCAACCTGCACTCTTTTCTTCCCCTCCACGCCGTGGAGTTCTCCACGCCAAAACCATCCACGCCCCTCCACGCCCACCGCGTAGCGGTGTTCCCCGGCGTTGCCGGGCGTCGTTGGGCCTCCTCCACGCCCACTACGTTTAGTCTAAGCTGACTACTATTAGCTAGTAGCTTACTAGCTATCAAATGTTGTGAGTAGACTCGGATGCATATTCTCATCGGTCACCAACTTTACTTTTTAAGATATACTAATTTTGTCATGTTTTAAAACATTAATTTGACATAATTGTTTCGAAAATTTATCAAATTAAGGTTATTAAGCTCTCGGGTGTGCCCGGTGACGCCCAACACCGCCTCAGCCACTCTTTTCTCGGGCATTATAGCCCACGACGTGAGTGAAGCCCACGCATTGCCCCCATCTTTTCTTTTTCTTTTTATTTTTCTTTTTTTCTTCAACTAATCATATTATATCCCCACATCCTCCTACCAATCACAAAACACCACATCAACACTCTACTTTTTACCCACTCAAGCCCCCACTCACCGGGACATTTTCATTCTTTTCACGATGTAAATTTGACATAGTTTACTCACTCTCTTTCCAGCGTGTCATACCTACTCAAGCCCTCACTCCCCGGGCGCACTGCATAGTATTAGTTTTAGTCTGATTTTAAATCTCAAAATGAGCATAAACACCGACGTAACTTTTTAAAACCGATTCTAGTAAATGTAAACTAAAATGCATAAGTCTAATGCTAAAACAGTTTTTTATTTTTATTAAGCAGCATTTAAAATCACGTATTCAATTCTTTGTATTTTTAGCTACTTTTTATTTTGATTTATTGAAAATTTACATCTAAACTGAATTATTTATTAATTTTAGAAGAATAGAAATTGGCATCTCTATCTAGGATATTACATTTTTTTTTTGTCTCAAAAGTAAAATTTTCTAATATATATACAGTTGCAGAAGTAAACTTTATGGATGCGTTTCTCGTATATATTTTTTTCCTATTCGAAGAACTCGTCAGATATTCATATAGTTTCTTTGATAAAGGATACATACGCAACGTTGACTTACATAATTAAAGTGATATATTTATTATGGAATGGTTATATATACACATTATTTTATATAATTGATGATTGACCAATATACTTTAGGATGGTATTATATCATGGTAGTAATAGTCTTTTATTTCTTAAATTGTACACGATTACAGTATTTCTTAGAAGATACAGTATAAGTTTTATGAATATAATAACCTAATTGAATATGAATACCATATTTTATTAGACTATGTTTTATATTAATATAGACAAGTAGTTAGAAAGACCGATTACAACTAACGGAATCAACAGGTATGCATTAAGTTAACAGTAAATAATTAATATATAATAATAATAAATAAGCATAATATATAAAATTTAAAAAAAAAATGAAGTGGGCTATCGCGTTGCATTAATATATGTAACATTTTCAAAGTGCAGGAGCCATTTTATCTTTTTGTGATTTAACATTACATTATATCGTATTATGTTGTATATAAAATACTTTAAAGAAAGGATTTTATAAGGTTTGAGAGTTTTTTTACTCAAAATGTTTTATTTAAATGTTTTTTTTATTTAGAATAAATTACAATTTGAGTTTATATAGTTTGAAATAAATAACTACACTAGCTTAAAACTCGTGTATTATACACGAGGTTTCGTAATCAATACTTAAAACTTTATCATTGAATCATTTTAAATTATGCAATGAATGTTTAACACTTTTATAACTATAAATTATGTTTTAAATTTTAAAAATATGCATTAGAAATTTATAAATATAAATTCCTTAAATTTAGTTGATAATTATGCAAATTAAAAAATGTCAAATTTAAAATTTAAATAGAATAAGCGCGGTTTTCTCCTCTGAGATTTTCAAGACTTAAACAATTTTAGTCAGCCCTTTAACACAAAACTGTTAAAACTTGAAACGTTAGGGACGAAAACTTTTAAGATGTAAAATGTTATAAACGAAAGTTGTTAAGACTTGAAAACGTTAGGGACGGAAACTTTAACTTTCAACATTAGGGATGAAAAATTTTAAGACTTGAAATGTTAATGATGAAAATTGATATGATTTGAAACTTTAGTAACCGTTCCTGTTAACGGTGAACTGAAACTGTTAAGTATTGCAAACCTAATGGATAAAAAATGCACTTTACTTTTTTTTAAATATACAAGATAAATACTTAATTAGATAATAACAAAATTAATTATATTTTAAAATTTAAGATAATATAAAAAATTTAAAAGAATTCAAAATATTAATATAATTAGTAATAACAAAATACTCTAGAAAATTGAGAAAATGACACGTTTCATTTTTCATATTAATTTATTAGAGATAGATGAGTATATTTATTTTAAATGTCTCTTTATATTCCCTATCTTTATATTTTTCTTCTCTTTACGTCCAAATAATTAACGAGTTTAGATTTGTCAGTGAACACTTTTCTAAAATGACTAAATCACCTGAGGGACTCATACTATTTATATATATATATTAACTTAAAACTCGTGTATTACACATAGTTACATAAATAATATTTAAAACTTTCATATTGAATCAGTGTATAATATACTAAGTTATATGTTGTCAACACTAAAAACAATAAATGTTTGACAATTTTACGAGTATAAATTATGCTTTGATATTTTTAAATTATTCATTAGAAACATTTTATATATAAATTCCTAAATTTAGTTGATAATTATATAAACTAAAGAAACGGAAAATTTAAAATTTAAACAAAGTAAGTGCGGATTTTCTGTTTGGGATTTTCAACAATTACAAGTTTTAGTCCATCATTAATAATTTCCGTCACTAACGTTTCAAGTGTTAACAATTTTCGTCGTTAAACCTTTAATAAAAACTGTTAAGCCTTGAAATGTTTGGGATGGGAACTGTTAAGACCTGAAACGTTAGGGACGAAAACTGTTAAGAATTGAAACGTTAGGAACGAAAACTATTAAGACTTGAAACGTTAGGGTTGAAATTGATAAAACTTGCAACGTTAGAGACTTTTTCTGTTAACGGTGGACTGACTGTTAAGTATTGCAAACCTAATGGATAAAAAGTGAAATTTACCTTCTTAAATATATAAGAAAAAAACTTAATTAGATAATAACAAACTTAAATCTTTTTTATAATTTAAGATTATATAAAAAGTATAAAAGATACTAGTAAGATACCCGCGCGATACTGTCGAGTCGATAAAGTTGATTTTTTTATTGTTATATATATATATTTTTAATTTTCGAGTAATTATTAGTGTTACACATTGAAGCAAATACCACAAAAGATCTTAAAAATATATAATGAAGAATTTCATTAAGTTTTTTCACGTATTCCTAATAGACAAAATTCGAAGTGTATACTTCATCTCGTTTAAATATTTGAAAGGATGTACAAATACCTTTGTATTTTCGCGTGATATTCCTCTTAATAACGCCACATACAGTTTTTTCTTTGAAAATACATAATCCGGTAGATAAACGCCAACGTGCGAAATTGTTTAATCTTGACATAGAAAAGCTAAATCGAATGTGAAAACTTTTTTATTTTAAGTTTGAACGGGAACCTGTCATCTTCAGAAAGACAATGAAAGATTCTAGGCAAAAATAACATTGTTGAAAACCTCTACATACTAATTATGTGCCTTTATAGAGACCATGTGATGGATTGATATGTTGTACCAATATTATGTGGCATCTAATTATTAATTGGAGTTTATGATGTGGCGAACAACTAACAATTACTGAGTTGAGAATTCGATAGGATAGAAGTTGTGGTGATCGTCTCCAACTTCATCAAAATCGCCAAGAGCTCATTTTATCATTAATCTTATCCACAACTCAGTTTAAGAATTCGATGGGATAGAAGTTGTGGTAAACTTTTTCCTTCACTTGAAAATGTCAATCATATGATCTTTTAGTGGATAATATTGCTCTAGAGATTATATAATCCGAATAATATACATTGTTTTTAATTGACAGAAAGATTGCATTGATCAATTATAATAACATTTTTCTCTGTTAGTTGCCACAGTTTATATTTATGTAATTTAAATCCTCAAATATTTTTGTTAAAAATATCTAATAAAATTGTAATAATCACTTCAGTTTATAAATTCTAATTCATGGAAAAATGTAAGTAGATTTGTTAAAGTAACTTATATGAATTTACTATACAATTTCTTCAAACCTATTGTAGTTTACATGGGATAGAGTAAACATTTGTATAATTAGAACAAAGTTGGGTTAATTAAAGATGTATTACCGTTTGACTACAAAAGTAAGACTGCCTTATATAGTAACTAATCAAATTGGTAAACATGTAAGAATGTCAAACATAATAAGATAAAAATGATGGTTACCGAACTGTCATCTTCACATATTGAAGAAACGTTTAATGTTCACGTGAGAGAACATTCATCATTGAAGTGAACAGATCATTTGGAGAGGTTACAAAGGAACAGAATATGTGTGAAACGAAAAAGGAATGGAAAATGTGAGTTTTAAAGTAGTAGGAGTTTGATAAAATGATCGTTACCGAACTGTCATCTTCACATCTTGAAGAAACGTTAAATGTTAATGTGAGAGAGCAGTTCTCATTGAAGTGCAAAGATCATGAGAGGTTACAAAGGAACGAAATGTGTGTGAAACAAAAAAGGGATGGCAAATGCGAGTTTTAAAGTAGTAGGAGTTACTGAGAGTTTTAAATTAGTGGGAATTTGCTGATAGTTTAAAGTAGTGGAAAGTTACTAAGAGTTTTAAAGTTGTGGGAAGTTACTGTGAGTTTTACAGTTGTGGGAAGTTACTGGAGTTGTAAAGTACTGAGAAGTTACTGATAGTTTTAAAATAGTGAGAAATTACCACGAGTTTTAAAGTAGTGAGAAGTTACCGGAAGTTATAAAGTTGTGGGAAGTTACCGGAGTTGTAAAGTGGTGAGAAGTTACTTAGGCGGTTTTAGAAACGGTTTTAGATAGCGGCGGTTAAGAGAGAGGATCACAGTTGATTTAGGAGAAGATGGTACCCTTGCTTTAAGAGTTGTACCGAAAAATTAAGATGACGCAGTGACGATGAAAAATTAAGATGGTTGAGTTTTCTGGGATGTAAGTAATATGTAGATTGACATTTTAGAAACGGTTATAGATTGCTGCATTTAAGAAAGAGGCGGTTTTAAAAACGGCTTATATGGCAGCGGTTAAGAAAAAGGCGATTTTATAAATGGTTTTATATAGTAGCAGTTAAGAGAGAGGATAACAATTGATTTAGGAGAAGATGGTACCCCATGCTTCAAAAGTTGTACCTAAAATATAAGATGACGCAGTGGCGATGAAAAATGAAGATGATTGAGTTTTCTAGGATGTAAGTAATATGTAGACTGACGGTTTTAGAAACGGTTTTAGATTGCAACGGTTAAGAAATAGTCGTTTTTAGAAACGGTTTTATATGGTAGCTTTTAAGAAAGATGCGGTTTTATAAATAGTTTTATATAGCAACAGTTAAGAGAGAGGATAACAATTGAATTAGGAGAAGATGGTACCCCATGCTTTAAAAGTTGTACCGAAAAATGAAGATGACGCTGTGGCGATGAAAAATGAAGATGATTAACTTTTCTGGGTGTAAGTAATATGTAGATTGAAGTTTTAGAAATGGGTTAGATAGCAGCGGTTAAGAGAGAGTCAGATTTATAAACGGTTTTAGATAGAAACGATTAAGATAGAGACGGTTTTATGAACGGTTTTAGATAGCGGCTGTTAAGAGAAAGGATGAAAGTTGATTTAGGAGAAGATGGTAGCCCATGCTTTAAAAGTTGTACCTCTTAACTTAAACTCGAATGCTTTAAATATAGTATCGATGGATATGTTATGCCTATCTCAAATTTATAACAATACTATACTCAAATTAAAGAGAATATAATACTCATTTTTATGATGTAACTTTTTAAAAAATATATTAACTTACGTAAAAGTTATGGCCATTGAAAAATCATGGTGAGAAGTTTATTTAAAAATCAATAATATGTTTTAAAGGACTGTACATTATGCTTTAGGAGTGTATCAAACTTTAAAACTTGTATATTATGTTTTAAGAGTTGTAAAACTCTTACTTTTAAGAGATTTGATAAAAAGACTATTTTGTCCATTTTAAATGTAATATAGTATAGTATAGAATATCTACAAAAACTAAGAAAATGACACGTGTCATTTCTTGTAATGCTTTATTGGATTTTTAAATTTAAATATATAAAATAAATACTTAATAGCAAATTTAAATTTATTTTATAATTTGAGATAATGTAAAAAGTTATAAAAGAATTCAAAATATTAAAATATAATTTTTTAAATATATAAGATAAATACTTAATTAACAAATTTAAATCTATTTATAATTGAAGATATATAAAAGGTATAAAAGAATTCAAAATATGAAAATATAATTAATTTAAATAAGGAAAATTGGATTTAATTAATCCTTACTTTGATTGTTTGACCGCTGTCAGTCCCACTTTCAATACTGTACCCCACCAGTCCCTACTTTTGACCTATTTTCCAACACCATACCCCCGTCAAATTTATGATAACACCGTTAGAGAGTGCTGACTGGATTGACCACGTGGACGTATGACCTGGCTAGTAATGTTGACGTGTATCTTCTTTCACCTTTTTAATCCTTCTATTCACCTTTTTATTCCTCTTCGTCACCGTGAAATTTTAGGGTTCCAAATTCAACTTTTTCCCCAAAAATTGAGAGATCAGATGAGTTCGTCTTCATCATCTTCATCCGTTCGAAACAAGCAACCCAGAAGTTTTAAACTTGGACTCGATGGCAATGTTTACTGTAGTCACGACATGGTTGCAATCACGCGAGTAGCTGGTAGTCGAAGCGCAAGACAAGGACATGAGTTTTATGGGTGTCCTTTATGGCCTGTAAGTCTATTTTTTCCAACAATTTTGATTTTTCAGATTTCATCACTCTATTGTTTCATCCTTTTGTGATTACATTTGGTAGAGGCTGGATTGCAAGTTTTTCATATGGAAAGAGGAAGTGGATTCAATGCTTTCATATGGAAGCAATTATAAGTTAGATGAGTCAAAAAAACAAGGCATTAGAGTTGAAGATTGCAAACCTGGAAGTGGACAAGATGATGCTTGAAGAACAAAACAAAAGTTTGAAACATAGGCTTTCAAAGTCCAATTTTATGGATAAAAAATATTATGTTCTTGTACTTCTTAATGTAATTGGTTTACTGTTTTGTTATTTTAAGAATTGAATTGGAATGTATTGGTGTTGATGAACAATGTAATTTTGTTTTATGGTGTTATTGAACAATGTAATTTTGTTTTATGGTGTTATTGAACAAGGAAGCACCTGGTAAGAAATGGATATGCTATAACCTAATACTATGGTTTAACAGCAATAGTCAAAATTGAAGATAAAATACCACTTACTAACCTATTACCAAATACATCAATTGCACAAACATAGACATAACCAATATTTCATATTACGTTTGATTCAAACATCAACCAAAATACTAGAAGTCTAACAACAACATCCAAAAGAAATAAAAGTCAGAAATCAACCAAAATAATAAAAGTCAAACATCAACCAAATATTAGAAGTCTAAAACACACGGCAAACATGATACAAAGCATAACATCAGATCCAACTTCAGATCCAAGTAATTCATCCTCTATTTAATCTGAATCACTGTTAGAATCAGATCCATGTAGTCCAACTTCAGTATGTGTTACAACATCAATTTGTGGTAATCGTTTGGCTGAACTTTTGCATAACTTATTTTGGGGGCTGTGTTCAACTGGAACTCTACTAGCACTATTCTTAGTAAATTTTAGTGGAGAATGAGTAGGGGTTTCATTTTAGGATAAGTGGGCTTCTTGTGGGCTCCCAAAATACATTTTTGGGCTAAGTCAATTCTACCCATAGTTGACTCAGGAGCAGTGGTCTTACCTACAACATATAGATGCAACATATGTCTTATATCTTCCCCTAAATCATGCATCATCTGGTTCATATATTCATCTTCGTTTAACTTAACCAGTCCTTCTTCAAAAATCTTCCCAGGAATCAGGTAATACATAGCAAAATCTTTGCTTTCATATGACCCTAACTCCATTACGTAATCCATCAGCTCAAAGTAGGACATTTTATCTACGTCTACTTTGAACAAATTTGTTTCTCCCCCTACATAGGAGTGCAATTTAGAATTCTTCTTTGTAAGATTCCCACCATGCCAGACTTTAACCAAAACTGAATCTTCCATCCCTAACCAAGAATATTGAGGATCAAGAATTGAACAAATGAGGTTGCACGACAAAAATCAATAACATACGAAAAGAACAATACCTTTAATTCGATTATCCTCTCTCCCCGGGATGAATGTTCTTCGGCAGATCCGTCTTTGAGAATCGTATTTAGGGTTAAATGATCGACGCTACTTTTTTGTTTAGGAGTTTAAGGGGCTAAATTTCTTTCACCAGGTAAACGTAAATTGAGGGATAAAAAGGTGAAAGAACGTACACGTCAACATTACTAACCAGGCGACGTGTCAATCCAGTCAGCATTCTCTAACGGCGTTATCATAAATTGACGGGGGTCTGGTGTTGGAAAATAGGTCAAAAGTAGGGACTGGTGGGGTACAGTATTGAAAGTGGGACTGGTAGCGGTCAAACCATCAAATTAAGGATTAATTAAATCCAATTTTCCTTTTTTTAATTAATTGTCATTTGTCAGGCTAGTGAAAGATTGCATGAGAAAATAACAAACTTTGTGTTAAAAAATAAAGATACATCAAGGTTCAAGGTCGGTTTACAAATCCCTAATTTTAAACCCGAACATTATATAATTTATAAACCGGTCTTTATTTTAATTTTATTTTTATATGTATGCAAATGGTTTATAAAGTGTTAAGTTTAGAGACCCCTATTTTTGAAACATTATATTTGTTATATAGCATTATTTATTTACATTTTTTTTCTTTGCAAGTAAGCGATTCATAAACCGACATTATTATTCCTCTTTAATAACCGTCTTCTATTAAGTTTCTTGATAGCTCCAGTCGGGATAGACATCCGTGTATCCCAACTAACTTCTAATGGTGACCTATTGAAAGGACTGGATCTTGATTTTTATCTTACAAGCCATCAATGGAACACTTCTTTTATGAATATCCAATCGTTTTGAGTTTTGCACATACACCAACATGTTGAATATATATAAACAGATATGTATGTTGACAACTAATTTGGTTACCGGAAAAAAAAACGTAACTGATAATAAATAGTTGTTGAGGTATACATAGATCATAGATGTTTATCATTAATACAAATAATCAATGATTAATTTGCAAATTAGAGTAACCCGGGTATCGCGGTTTATTAACCGGCGGGTTATTAACCAAGATTTCCCCTTTTTGTTTCTTGATATCTCTTACTAACTTTTTCACA
>WOUH02023956.1:0-14146 GCA_009936405.2 Stevia rebaudiana
ATATTTAAGATTTATTGTTTATTATATAATCCCGAATCACTTGGGCATTATAACGACATGTTTACCTTCATAATCCTGACTTACCACGGGCATTATAACGACATGTTTACTCAATAATCCCAACTCATCACGGGCATTACAACAACATGTTTACTCAATAATCCCAATTTATCACAGGCATTACAACGACATGTCTATAAACATTCTATCTTACACAATATATGGTTTTAAAGCAATAACATATAACAGTAGTATGCTAGGCCCAAAAACATTAATCATAAGTGAAGGGCTCATAGAACTCTCCTTTAACCGGCCAGAACCTCTGCTTATCACTCTAAGGATTTCCCGCACCACCGACTTCACATGCAAACCGCGAACTTCCCGAGAGCCTCCTGATGTTTCCCGAACACCTCTCTACTTCCACTACGAGTCTAGAGAGGTATTTGAGCGTAAAATGGACCAGAGAATCAGAAACGGATCAGGAAATTATGGCAGCTCACGGCTGCTATTTATAGCCTGATCAAGTGAACCCACGCGTGGCGCGCGGTTCTAGGCTGATGGTTGGCGCGTGGCGGGTGGAAGGATGGCCACGTGTACGCCTCCGTTGCGTGCCACGTCATCTGCTGACTCTCCTCTTCTTTTGACACGTGTCCATGACTCATCAGTAGACTCGCCACGTGTCTTTAGCAGGTGCCACGTGTTGACACGTGGCATGCCACGTGTCTTCACGTGATTCGTCCTTGGTTAATCAGTTTCAGCGCTACTGGTTAACTTGTTTCGACGTTTCCCACTTCGTTCGAACTCCGTTTCGCACGCGGTTTTCGCATACGTTCATGATTTTTAATTCTCTATCTAACCCCATTGGTTTCACTTCCAATTGAGGTGTTTAGGTTTTGGTCCTATCATACGCTCCTCGTTGAGCGTGTATCTTTCAAACCATCGCTCAAATCCAAATTTCGCATACTCCTATTTGACTCTAAATTCTCCAACGAACACAATCGTGAGATAACATTTTCTAACTCGGGATTTCTCCAATCATCTCGGTGTGCTTATCGAGGTATCCTGGGTTTTCCTTTTATCGATATAAGCATCTAGGTCATGCCTCATCTGAAAACCGGGTGTTACAGATATTTTGATTTTTCGAAAAATCAAAATTGAAAGTTGTGATTCCTGCAATCAAAAGCTAATCTAAGCTTGAAATCGTATAGTTAAGAAACATCTAATACAGATCTGATAAATTCGATAAACAAATTAACATGAATTGATCGATTCGATGTAGTGTGTGTTCTTGGTGTAACTGTGTGTTTTTGAGATCTCAGATTTATAGCTTGAAATTGATAAATCAATTGAAGCGTATACGATTACCCATAAACTTGTTGATTCGTAATTGGTCTGATCATAGAAATTCGTGAGCCGATTCACCAATTTCTGTCTCAGCGTAAAAAACCGTTTTTCAAGGGTTTACTGTTCCATTGGATTTCTGATTTTCAGCGATAAAACTCAGATCAGTGAAACTAGTCTCAAGGTTGCATGTGTTGTTGATTTGGATAACATTTGGATAATCATTTCATTAATTCATACAGAAATTCGCAAAATCATTGTTGATTTTGCCGATTTGTCTGAGTTCATTAAATTGCTCTAAAATTAATCAACAGATCTAAATACAATTAATTCTAAAACATTTATTTTTCACAATAATTGCATATTGAACTGTTTGACTGGACAATTTGGACTAGGGTATTAGATCCTGAATTAATTAAAATCAACCTCTCAGATAAAATCAACATATATTCATTATGGATCAACAAAACACACTATAGGTTTCTGTGTATACAGAATCAGGTTCATCTGGAGCCAAACCACCCATGTTGAAGAATGCAGCTGATTTCCAGCAATGGAAACTCATATTTCAAAATCACATTGACAGCACAGATCTAGAAATGTAGTGCTCTATCATTGATGGACCATATGTTCCAGGTGATCTCAGTGAAGAAAATATACTGAAATACCATAACAAATGCCTACCTCTTAAAGGGATCAATCTGAGAGATGATGAAAGAAGGATGATTAAAATAGATATCAAGGCATTACAGTCAAATCTGCTTTACCAATGGAAATCCTTTTTTGTGTAAAGGATTTTGAAACTGCAAAGAGTTTGTGGGATCAATTGGAAGTGATGGTTGCTGGCAGTGCTCAAGTTAAAAGGATGAAAAGAGATAATCTCAAAATGATGTTTGACAAATTCAAACACATGCAAGGTGAAATTGTCACTCAACAAATTCAAATATTTATGCAGAAGATCAATGAGTTTAAAACATTTGAAATAAAAAATGACAATTATGATCTAAATGTAAAGCTGCTAAACACACTCCCTAAGAGCTGGAGTGAAAAAGTTACATTGATCAAAGAAACAAAAGACCTTGATGATATTAAAATTGAAGCAATTGACATGGATGTCAAAGCAAGAACATCCACAACTCAATTGGGTCAATACAAATTTGTTAAAACAGCTGGTGTTCAAGCTTTGGTAGTTGAAGAAGACAAGGGCAGATCCCAATATACATCTGAAGACAGTGTTGGTTTTGGTGCTTACTCAACTCCATCTCCTAATGTATCATCTCCATCACCTTCAACTCAATCAGATTCTCAACAAAGCTATTATGTCAACACTAATTCTGTTGAACAGCAAGAGGCATGTAAAGCCTTTGTTGCCAGCTTTGAATGTTTTGCTGCTAGTTCTCTTGCAAAAGCCCAATTAACTCCACATGATCTTGAAGAAATTGATCCAAAGGATGTTGAAGAAATGGATATTAAGTGGCAGATGTCCATGGTTGTTCTTAGGCACAAAAAATTCTGGAAAAAATATGGGCCTATGAAGTTTGATGCAGACAAAGACCAAGGTTGGAATTGACTTGGATAAAGTCAGATGCTACAATTGCAATCTGTATGGTCATTTTTCAAGAGACTGCAAAGCCCCTAGAGACCCATCCAGATATCAAACCAACAAGCCAGCAGCTCAAATTCCAGCAATCGAATCTGCTGCAAACAAAGCATTGGTAGTTACAAATAGCTTAGAAGATTTTGATTGGAGCAAATACGCAAATGAATATGATCCAGCTCCAGCAATGTTTGATGTTGAAGATGCATTGCTAGAGGGAGCTGATGAACCTTTTCTTGTACTAATGGCTCTTGGCACTGAGGTAATCAAACCTTGTTCTGATGAATGCAAATTTAAACAGGAAGTGTCCAAACAGCATGTTTCAGATCTCTAAAGAGATCTGAGTCAGTGCAAATTTGAAGAGAAACAGTGGAAATCTGATAAGTTAACCTATGAAACTAAAATTAATTCTCTTTTACGAGATAATGGAAAACTCAAAACTGCAAAAAGAACTTGATGATAATTTGCAAAAGTTAACAAAAGCTTTATCAGATCTATCCACTGCAACTCTCAAAATTGACAACTTTGAGATTTCATCAAAACACTTGAAATCATTACTGGATAGTCAAATTCAAGGAAAATCCAAAGTTGGATTAGGTTTTCATGAGGTTCCACCTCCTTACAATGAAAACTATACTCCCATGCCTGAATCAATGACATCCAAAGCAACTGATATCTGTGCAAATGCTGAAAAAGATAGTGAATCAAGCACAAAAACTTCTGACCAAAATCAATTTTCATTTAAACATTTTGTGCTTGCAGATTGATTAGCAGTTGCATCAAATTCTTTAAAATCTGATAAAATTGAACCAGTAATTGTTAATAATACTAAAAAATCACTTGAAAACAATGACAAAACATCTAAACTGAAGGAATTAGTTAATATTTCTAATTCATCTAAGAATTCAGAGAAAATAATTGATTCTCAAAATTCAAATTCAGACACTCCCACAAAGTGCACAATTTACAAAAGCACATTTCATTCAAGGAAAGGATGCATCTACAAATCCAAAAATCATTTTACAGAAATGCAACAATTTGTGGAGAAAAATAAAAGACAGCAAGGTGAAAATTTTACACATAAATCTGCTCAACTTCCAGTACACTATTCTACCTGTAGAACCAACAATCATTCAATCTTTGATTGTTATTATTATCAACCTGGACTGGAAGTTGAACAGATTAACAATCAAGTCACTGATAACTATGTTGATAGTAAACTTGCCAGAACGAAGGGCATATATGGAAACAGTACATTTCATTCCAGAAAATCAAATGATTCTAGATTTAGAAAACACCAGTCTGAAAATAGAATGTATGAGGATTACTATCAGCCACATATAAATAGTTATCAGCAGACAAGACCACATCAGTAGAAAACCAATTATCAGCAGTGGCAAAGTATTTACGTTGGCTATCAGCATCCCACACATAAGTTTGGCACTTATGATTACTAGAATGATGAAAGTTATGGATTCAATTTTTCATCCACTCAGAACAGAATACAACATTTTCATAAACAAAAACAAACTAATGTTTTTTATGAAAATCCGCACTATGTATCTGATCCAAACTATCATTCTGCTCATAAATCAATTCTCAAAAGAAATCAAAAAGGTTCAAAAGGTTATGATTCATCCTCATCTCTATCAAAGGAGAAAAGGATAAAATCTCCAAAGAGAGTATCTTTTTATATGTCTTCTTCACAAACTTGGAGACCAAAATCATCTCCTAAGAATCAGCAGGAATCTAGCAACACACAAGTGCCAAATCTCTCAAAAATGCAAAAGATTACCTTTCAAACTTATGAGAATGGAAAACCCAATACCTGGGAGGCTTGGGTTCCTTTAACTAGTTAACTATTTCATTGATTGCAGGGACATCCAAGGAGACCTGAAAACATCTGGTATGTTGACAGTGGATGTTCCAGGAACATGACGGGAAATGCCAACCTGCTTCATGACTTTCATATTATCAATGGCATTTTTGTTGCTTTTGGAGGAGAACAAAAGGGAAAGATTACTGGCACTGGTGTTGTGAAGAGTGGAAATGTCAGCTTTGATAAAGAAAGCTATGTGCAACAGCTTCAATATAATCTGTTGAGTGTATCACAAATTTGTGATAAAAACTACTCAACCTTTTTCACAAAAGAAGAGTGTATGATAATCAAGCCTGGTTTCAAAATTCCTAATGAATGGGTAGTTATGAGAACTCCAAGAAGAAATCATGTCTATACTCTCAACATGAATTATCCACGAACTACTCTTCAAGAAACATGGCTGCTTTCAAAAGCTTCTGATGATGAGTCAAGTCTGTGGCATAGAAGATTAGGACATGCCAACTTCAAATACATGAACAAATTAGCACTAGGAGAGCATGTGATAGGCACACCAAAGAAAGAATTTTTTCTGTCTAGATCACTGTGTTGCCTGTTTGAAGGGAAAACGGATAAGAAGTTCTCATAAATCAATTACAACCAGTGTAATTGACTCAACTCTAAAAATGTTACACATGGACCTTTTTGGCGCAGTCAATGTGTTGAGTTTGGGAAAGAAACAATATTGTCTTGTACTGGTGGATGATCATTCTAGATATTCATGAGTTTTCTTTTTACACAAGAAAAGTGAGACTGTTGATATCATTATTCAGCTGGTGAAGAGAATTGAAAATCAAATGGGAAAAGTGGTTTAAGGGTTTAGAAGTGACAATGGTTCTTAATTTAAGAATGAAGAACTAGATTCTTTTTGCACAGAAAAAGGAATAACAAGACAGTTCAGTGCAACCAGAAATCCTCAACAAAATGGAGTTGCAGAAAGAAAGAACAGATCCTTAATTGAAACTGCAAGATCAATGCTGGCAGATTCAAAATTACCTCTATATTTCTGGGCTGAAGCAGTAAATACTGCTTGTTATGTGCAGAACAGAACATTTATTGCCCAAGAGCATGATAAATGATGTGTGATGAGCTTATGCAAAAACAGTGTCAAGAATTAAATTTATAAAAACGATCAACTGCTCCTAACTACACATATGCAGCAAGTGTACCGATCAATAGCAGTGTAGCAAGTAAGACCGAGTATCGTCCAATGACTCTTGGGACAGAACCAACAGCACACTTGGAATTCTAAAGGTCATGCAACCTAAATGAACTAAGAGTGAAATAGTCTTTTCACTAAACAATATCAAACAAGCAATCAAACAAATCAAATATCAATCAATAAACAAAAGCAGCTACCTAGGATGATTAAGAATCAAGTAATCAGCTTGCAATCAAATTGGATCATGGACTCAGGTTTGGGGATATAGTTACTATAGATTAGGATACTAGACTGATGACATTATGGTCTCTATGGACTGTCTACCAAACTTAGCACCTATGTCAGCTTCCACTCCTATGGTAGGAACCTGTCACGTTACCTCCCTGCTCTAAGGTTCCCAAACCAAATAGGTTGTCAATCTACTAGCTAAAAGGGTATCAGTTCACTCAAATACTTACACTCGGTTGGCTAAAGACTATAATCTTCTAAGACAAGGATTCATATAGCAAGAGACCAACTAATCCTAAGACAAGGATGCACAACCTCAACTTACTAGACTTAACACACAACCAGACCGTGAAAACCGCTATAGACACACGGAATTAACACCTAGCTATAGTTAATTCAGCCAAGTTCATACAAGTGTAATTAATCTAAGACTGAGATTTTACCAAAGAACAATCCAATCAATAAACATAGTCTAAAACCACGATAAAAGTGCAAATCCAACAATCATTAATACCTTAACCAACTATTAGGGCTCAACCAATAAACATAATAATAATAATAACAACTAATAAATAATTATACCGTTCAGGACAAAAATATTAAAAAAATAAGAAGTGTGAGCGGTCTCCTGTTGAAGCTACTGCCGTCTCACCTTTCTTCTTTCTGATTACCGTCGCACGAAATCAAGAACCCTCACAATTTCTTTTTAATGGCCGCCCCTGATTCGTCCCCTCCTTTGACTTTTTTACTTCTTTTCGATCGCCCCTTAATTGAATTCTTTTTGTTTGTCGCGTCAACAACACCCACAATAATTGTTTTCCTCCTTTTTATATTTTCCAAACCCTTCACGTGAAACTCTCTCAAAATATTAATATCTCTATTTCTTGTTCTCAAAGCTAATAAATTAACCGACTTCAATTTTTCCTTCTATACGGACTGGACTAGGAACATTTGTGGAGCCCATGTTTTTACTCACATAAACCCAAATAGACTAAACTTATAAGCCCATATTGATCATCTTTTGTTTCTTTAAATTTGATTAGCCCCACTAATTTGAGTTTAGCCCAATGCAGATTTAAATTAACTTAGTGATTCCGTTTTACCTCATCAAAATATTTAACTCTCAAGAAGTGCTCAAATCTTCACGGGTCTGGTCTCTTCATAAAATTAACCTGTTTAAGCATAGAAACCTATAAAATAAACGTAAATTAAATAAATAAGTAAAAAGAATAAAAACTACTAAAAACTATAAATAAATACATTAAATACGATTCAAAATACAAGGGAAAATGCGTGTGTTTTGCAACACATCAATACCTCACAGTGTTGCCTTTTGTGTTCATTTTAAGGTACTATGATTTTAACTATGATCATGCAAAAATAAAGCAGATATGTTTATGACCTTTCCAAAGAATTGAAACTTTCGGTTTCGTGAATGATCCGAATTTTAAACTAAAATAAGAATAAATTATATAAATTAAAACAGTCTACAAATCTCACAATCAGGTCGATGGTGACATATACACAGAGGTCGATGGTGACACATACACATAGAAAGCACAAATTTGCAAAAAAGTAAATTAATATGTTCAAAATGTCAGGTCGATGTTGACGCACACGCAGAGACAATGCATACTTTGAACACAGAAATATTAGAAATTGCAAAATAAAGCAAAATTTTCTTTTTATAAATAAAAACATGATCATATCAAATATAATTTTGTTTTTGTTTTGACAATTAGCAAACACTCACAGTATTTAGCCACGCAATCAAGGTAAAGATTAACCACTATACCTTTCATGATTTTCCCCACAAATTTTACTATTTAATTGTTATTGTTTAATTTGACATCTTGAAATGTTTGGACTATCACGTATATCATAAACATGTACTTACAATCACTTAGATTGTTATTTTTCATGTTTTCTTAACTAACGAATCTTAGACTACTTGTCAATGTACTATCATTTCTCAGAGGTTAGATTGATTTCTCAAATTTTTATTTTTCTATTGTTTTTGTATTTTTATTTTTCAATTGTTTTTGTATTTTTATTTTTCTATTGTTTTTGTATTTTTATTTTTATATTGTTTTTGTATTTTCTTGTAAATTCCCCACCCTAAAATTCTAAAATTGAAATTTTTTTTGTAGTTTTGAATTTTAAGAAAAACAAGAAAAGAAAGAAAAACAAAAGAAATCGAATCTCGATGTGAATACTATTTAAGCAGATTTGAAACAGGCGGTTGAATTAGTTCAGATTTGGTGCGTATACCGAGTTGATTAATGAGAAAAGCAAAACATTCACGGGAGAACGCTTTTGTGAATATAATCGTCGGTATGAATTTTAATCACATCTATCTATTAGAATGCTGCACAGGATTTTTAGTGATTGTTATGGCAGCAGTATTTTAATTGCAAACCGTATTGTTGAATCCACAAGATTTGAGAACAACAAATTGAAGCGGCTATGTACTCTGCTTGACAAGTAGATGTTGCAACAACAGTTTGCTTTTTGCATTGCCACGTAATGAATCTGATCCCAAAGAATTGACAACCACCGGAGGTTGACTTGATATATGTTTGGCAACCCCCATAGTCTGAATCACTATAAGCAGTAAGCTCGTAATCACTATCTAAAGGATACCAAAGACCGGTGTCTGGACATCCTTTTAGATATCGCAGAATTCGTTTGACCACAACCAAATGAGGTACCCGTGGGCGTGATTGATAGCGAGCACAAAAACATGTAGCAAACATTATGTCAGGACGTGACGCAGTAAGATACATAAGAGATTCGATGATCGCACAATAAAGAGTAGGGGGCATAGACTTTTAAATTAATGATTGACGCGAAAGATAGAAAAATACGAATTGCTTCTATCCGTGCAACGGGTGCATAGACTTCATTGTTATCAACGCCTTCGATTTGGCTGAAACCTTGAACAACAAATCTGGTCTTTTTTCTGACAACGACTCCTCTATCATATCATTTACAACGCAAAATCCATCGAGCACCAATCTTCTTTACATATAACCACTGTTGTAAAAATCGGCCTAGGCGGCCGATTAATCGACGCCTAGGTGCTAATCGGTCCTACACCTTGGAATTTTTAACTAATCGGACCATTAATCGCTAGGCGGACCTAGGCGGTCCAAGTCGGAAAAATCGGTCAAAAATAGGAAAAAATCGGCCAAAAATCGGCCAGAAATCGGAAAAAATGGGTCAAAATTAGGTAAAATCGGTCAAAATCACGAAAAATCAGTCAAAATGAGTCAAAATTGGTTAAAATCCACCAAAATTAGTCAAAATATTTGAATTATATGAAAAAATATTATTATTTTGACAATATATATATATATTTTGCATATATATACATATAATATGTAAAATTACATATAAAAATTCCAATCCGATTAATTCCGATTAATCCCGATTAATCCCTAGTTCCCACCTTACCGCTCGACTAGCGATTTCTACAACCATGCATATAACAATTGGCCGTTTTCCGGCAGTCAACCGATCAAATTCCGGCCTTTGATTATTTGTAATCCGGCGATACACCATCTGAAATTCGATATTTTTATGAAATAAATATTCTCATTATGTTCTAATATGTATTTCGAATCATTTGAGTGTATACGAAATTTCAATGCGAGCGACGGTTTAAAAGTTACACGCAAAATGATGCAACATTCCATATGCGTGAAATCCTGACACCTCCTTAGGGTGTGAAACCAATGGGGTTAGATAGGAAATGGAAAATCGGAAACGTAGGCGAAAACCGGAAACGTAGGCGAAAACCGCGTGCAAAACGGAGTCCGAACGAAGCGGGAAACGCGATTTAAAGTTAACTAGTCACACCGAACTAGCCTCAGGACCACGTGTCACCACGTGGTAGGTTTGGAGACCACGTGGCGACACCAGAGACGTCGTGGCACTCACTAGGCCGCTTGGCGAACACCAAGCCACCGACTCAGCGACACGTGGTAGCCTCGTAGAGGCCCGGAGATTCTGGACGGCTACCCGCGTCGCGTTGCCCAGCCACACATAGTTGAGCGCCGCGTGACAGTCCTCCGAGGCAGCAAACTTCCTGCTTAAGTAAACCCTCACACGTCGCGCACCTCCCAGGCCTAACTCTGCGCGTGGCGTGTAGAAAAACGAGCTTTGCCTATAAATAGCAGACTTCGAGCGGGTCATTTCTACACACGAATGTCGAATTCTATTCACACTCTCTCAATCTGATATTCTGCTGAAGTCGTTATCGGGTATTTGGTTCAAGCTAGATCGATCGGTTATCGCAAGTCTTACGGAGGTTCCGCTCGTGGATTGCTGATTCTCTTATTATATTATTCTCTATACCGTTATTCCGTCAATCAGGTGAGTTTCACGGCCCCTCTTTAATTAACGTTTACTGTTTTATAAAACGAAGGAGATTACATATACATATCAAGGATAAGACACAATGACTACTCGTTATTACCTAAATTATAAACATGCCAAACTAAATTCCTCAAAGTTCATACTGGACCGTTAACACGGGGTGGCTGGGTAATAATAGGTAGTACTACTGGGTCTGATAAACCTCATGTGGTAGAACTGGAGGTTTACGCGCATGCATTATTAGCTCCTTTATATATGACAATTGGCAGTCATATGTGAGGCAAAAACATTACGCTTCGGTGCAAGAACTTTTATGGTAATAACAAACGTTGTAATGTTACACGTTCAGTAATATTGCAAATGGTATTGTGGTCTTTCAATTAAAACAAGGTTAACAGTTTTAATCATGATATCAAAACCTGTGAACTAACCAGCTTATAGCTGACCGTTTTCAAAACTACATGCAATCTCAGGTATCTAAAACAGTATATTGGGAAGACTCGAGGGGAATCTTATTATTATCTGTTTATTATGTGATGTATTGTAATTTGCTTCTGCTGTTATGTAAACTCTTATAATATCAATGAAATGAATGTTTTGGTATAATATGAGTTGGATATTGAACCGGTTGAGTCGATCCTGCAATACCGAGCTGATTACGTGGCCAACCGCTTACGAACCGGTCAGAGACCAGGGGCCAGGAAGTGGGGGTGTCACATAGTGGTCCAGGCCGAGAGGATAGTTCCACATAGCTTACTTACACCGTTAGTTAACTAATCTAAAGAAACCAAATCACCAATTGGTGAGTCCAATGATCCGTTATTAGTTGTATGATTGTATGATACTAGCCTAGGTAGCTATTGTTTTCTTCATTGATTGTTTAATTGTTTGCTTTGCTGTTTGATCGTTTGAATGATTAATTGTTAAAAGACCAAAATACCCCCTTAGTTAATTAGGTAGAATGAACATTTAAATCCCGAGTGTGTCTTTGGTTCTGTCCGTGAGTCCTTGGACGATACTCTATCTTTCCACACATACTACCTCATGACTGGTACACTTTCCGTTTATGTGAGTTGTTTGATCGTTTACTATAAATTTTATTACATGATTGATTTTGCACACCATGATCACACACAACAAGTTTTTGGCGCCGTTGCCGGGGACTCACATAGGCATTTAGGTTTTCTATCGGTCAATTTGCTTAGTTTAGGTTTGTAAATATTTTACTTTATTAATTTTTGTTTTCTTAAATTCTTTCTTTTACCCCCCACTCGTCCAATTTTCATTCTATTTCACCATCATGGCTGACGACACCACACCACCGCCCACAATCCAGCAGTTAGACAATGCCAGTCGCAACGCCACACCACCTACCATCTATCAGCTAGCCAACGCAGGCTTCACCGGAGAACGCTCACCAATTGTCCCCCAACCCTCACTCAACACTACATGGGCAATCCCCTCGTATGTTATGATAGGAATCACTCACTCCCCATTCCATAATCACGTTGATGAAGATGCCCCGAGTCACATTTCACGTTTCGTTCGCTTATGCAACACATGAAAGATTCAAGGCTTAAGCCAAGAATAGATTTATCTGCGTATCTTCCCCTTTTCCAATGTCAGGTGGCCCCCTAGCGTTTGACCGTCTTCCTCAAAATTCTATCACCAGCTGGGATGAACTCAAATCCAAATTCTTAGCCAAGTACTATTCCTTGTCTAGCACCGCTTACCTCAGAGAACTGATCTACTCCTTCCGCATGGGCCATGATGAGCCATGTTTCCATTGTTGGGGATGCTTTCAAAATTTGCTCAGATTATGCCCGATACATGGCCTCAAGGATTTGGCACTCATGGAGAAATTTTACTACGGTCTTTCCTAAGAAACGCAAGACATGTTCAACACTGCTGTGAGAGGTTACCTGCTTGAAAAGACAACTCCTAGTGAATGCTTGCAGTTATTTGAGAAGGTGGCTAAAGTAGAGAAATCCTTACATGTAACACCTGGTTTTTAGATAAGGCATGACCTAGATGGTTATGATATTGATGTTATCGGGAAAAGGAAAACCCAAGATGCCTTGATAAACGCACCGAGATGATTTGACAAATCCCGAGCCTAGAAATGTTATGATACGATTATGATCATTAAAGAAATTAGAGTCAAATGAGTGTAGGCGGAATTTGAATTTGAGCAACGGTTTGGAAGTTACACGTTCAACGAGGAGCGTATGATAGGTCCAAAATCTAAACACCTCATTTGGAACTGAAACCAATGGGGTTAAATAGAGAATTGAAAATCGTGAACGTAGGCGAAAACTGCGTGCGAAACGGAGTCCGAACGAAGCGGGAAACGTCGAAACAAGTTAACTAGTCGCGCTAAAACTGATCAACCGAGGAAGAATCACGCCACGATACGTGGCATGACACGTGTCAAGAGGTGGCAAGAGGGAGGACACGTGGCAGACGTGTCTGCTGAGTCAAGGGACACGTGGCAGCAGAAGATGATGAGTCAGCAACACGTGGCACGCAACGGAGGCGCCCACGTGGCTAGAAGACAACGCGCCACGCGCAGCTTCGAGGCAGCCACTGGCGCGACACGCGTGGGACCATCAGGAGGCCTATATACGGCTGCTCTCGGGCAGCCATAGATCTCGTCGTCTGATTCGGACCTCTGGTCCATTTTACGCTCAAATACCCCTCTAGACTCATAGTGGATGAAGTTAGGTGTTCGAGAAACACCGGAAGGCTCTCAGGAAGCTCTCGGTTCGCTTGTGAAGTCGGAGGTGTGGGAAATCCTTAGAAGCGATAAGCGAAGGTTCTGCTCGATTGAGGTGAGTTCTATGAGCCCTTCACTTATGATAAATATTTTTGGGCCTAGCATACTACTGTTGAGAGTCTAGATAATTAAGAATCATATATATTGTGTGATATTGTATGTTTATAAACATGTCGTTGTAATGCCTGTGTGGATTGGGATTATAATATAAACATGTCGTCGTAATGCCCGTGTGGATCGGGATTATAATATAAACATGTCGTTGTAATGCCCGTGGTAAGCCGGGATTATAGTGGTTCTTAATATAAAGGATAGAAACTAAGAGTTGTGAGTATAGATAGTGATAAGATGTGATTTGGAATGGATACTCAGAGGATGAGTACAGAGGATATAGTTATTGATAGTTGTAAGGTAAACACTCAGAAATTGATATGAGGAAATGATTGATGAGAATGGTATAGATCTAAGGAGATGATCAATGTGAATTAGAGATATGTTGAGATTTTGATGGTAGACTTTCATGTATTGATGATGTGGTGGGCTGGTGGCTGGACTCGTCCTACATACACCCGCCCTATACATAAGCATCATCAGTATGATGAAGGTATACTTAGAGTAGGTTGTAGATCTATAAGAATGAGTAATATATATCTAAGAATATGATTGTGTAAATGTAACACCCGGTTTTCATATAAGGTATAACCTAGTTGGTTATGATTATGATATGATCGATAAAAGGAAAACCCAAGATGCCTCGACAAACGCACCGAGACGATTGGACAATTC
>WOUH02023976.1:0-14145 GCA_009936405.2 Stevia rebaudiana
ATGTTGACCTTTCAAAATTAAACTCTTTTTCAGGTGGAAATTAAGATCGTATGCTAGGACCATTTGGTAGAAGTACATTATGAAGACTATATTTTGGTGCTTGATTATTGAACTGCCTGTTATCTGATTAGTCTTCAAACTGTACTATTGTCAAATGTGTATGTATTTTGTGAACACGTTATATTTCTTGGATTATGTTGTATTTTAATATAGTAAAGGCATGTATTTCTCTCATTGTACTGTTGTGTTTTTGACCCGGTCACGATCGCACCCCCGAACTAAAGTCGCTTCCGCAAACCGTTGACCGTACACTAGAGGGGGTGTGACAGTCAACACTTCCGTAACAAGAGTAAAAAGATATGGAGATAACGGGTCACCTTGACGAAGCCCTCGTTTACCTTGAAAATAACCATGAGTGTCACCATTGATGCTCAACGATAAAGACACTGTAGAAACACATAACATAATCCAATTAACCATTCTAGGGTTAAATCCAAAACCCCGAAGCACTTCTTTCTGAAAATTCCAATTCACCGTATCATAAGCTTTTTGAATATCAACTTTTAACGCACATCTAGGAGGAACCCTCTCCATATGATAATTATACATTAACTCTTGCGTTAATAATATATTATCTGAAATCCTTCTACCCGGAACAAAAGTAGATTGGTTAATGCTAACAATGCCATCTAGACCCACTTTTAACCGATTGGCAATCAACTTACTTATGCATTTATAACTTACATTACAGCAAGCTATCGGACGAAAATCAGTGACCACCTCTGGCGTCGGCACTTTAGGGATTAGAGCAATCAAGGTGTGGTTTAATTCCTTCAAAAGTTTACCTTTTGAGAAGAAGTCATCTATAGCTGTAACAAACTCCTCTCCAATAACCGGCCATGCTTTTTTGTAGAAGGCTGCTGAATAACCATCAGGCCCTGGAGCTTTATCATCGTTCATATCAAACACCACTTTTTTAATTTCTTCTTTGGAAAACGGCCTTACCATGTGATTGGCTATGGTTGGATCAAGGGTTTTCGAGAACAAATCCATAGGGATACTATCAGTTAACATATCAGCGCTTCCTAAGAACTTCTCAAAATGGTCCACCAAAGCTTGTTTAGCATTACTACCATCATGCACGTTACCCCTAATATCCCGAATGGAACTGATACGACTTCTCTGATTACGCATCTTCATAGACTTATGGAAATACGCTATATTATTATCACCCTCAGCAAGCCATTTGACCTTTGCTTTCTGTTTAACAAATCTCTCCTTATCCAAAATAGCTTCTTGGAGTTGTTTTCTTTTCCTTGTCTTGAAGACAACGGTTCATAGGATCCACATCAATATCCGCTTGGATCAGTTTTAAGTTATTCCGAATATCAATAACCTTCTTAGAAATATTCCCTTGCTTAAACAACAGATTTCTCAACGGCTTCTTTAACATTTTCAGCTTTTTAACCAGTTTGAATTGTGGGACTCCATTCACAGATGTATTCCAAAATTGACTAAGAATATCAAGAAATTCCGGTTTATGCACTAACAAGTTAGTGAATTTAAAAGGAGGATGCTTACCCTTCATAAGATTTGGCAACACTACTAACACACAAGGACTATGGTCCGATATAATAGGAGGTTAAAATAAAGCACATGCATTGAGGAAATTCATCCACAAATCGACAATTTACCATAACTCTATCAAGTTTTTTGAAAATACCATTTTTGTTCTTGGGTTTGAAAATACCATTTTCGTTCTAAGTCTGTGTTGTCAATATGATTTTGGAATCTTAGTATCCATAGTTGGAAGTCAGCAGCATACTTTAACATGGGTGGCTTTGCTCCAGATGATCCTGAAACAGATACAGATGGAGTATTCTGTTGATCCATTTTAGATTTTAATTGGTTTTATCTGAGATTATGACACGTTTGTTAATTCAGGATCTAATATCCTAGTCCAAATTGTCCAGATCAGTCCAGTAAAGTTTGATCAAATCAGATTAATGTGCTATTTGAGTGTATAATTAGTAACAGAATTAATTAATTTTGATTAAACAGATGAAAACTGAAAGTTGTTGACAGACACAGGGAACTCGGCAAAATCAACGATGATTTTAAGGATTGTTGTCTGAATTAACAAAGTAAATATCCAAATATTAACCAAATCAACTATTAAGTCACTAGGGAAGCTCACAACACTGATCCGAGGTCTATTGAAGAAAATCGGAAATCAATGGAACAGTAAACCCTAAAATAACGGTTTTCAAGATGAGACAGAAATTTGTGAATCGGCTCACATTTTCTACGTTTAGACCGATTAAGGATCAACAATTTGATAGGTAATCGAATACGCTTTAACTGAGCAAACAATTGATAGCTATGAATCTGATTATCTCAAAACACACAGTTTCACCAAGAACACGCAGTAAGACAGATTGATCAATCCATGTCAATTTGTTTGATGAATTTATCAGATCTGTATTAGATTATACTCAGCTATATGATTTCAAGCTTTGATTAGCTTTTGATTGTAGAAATCACAACTTCAGATTTAAATTTACGTACAAATCAAAATATCGAGCACAAGGCTCTGATACCAATTGTCACGATCGATGATCTAATCAATAAGTTATGATTTTAATCAATTACTAGACGGAAATAAGTAATTGATTCAAGATAACTATGAATCTAACTCAAACACAAAACAATCACAGTGTAATCAATATTCAAAATATAATAAGTGAAACAGTAAATGAACAGAAGATATGAATATTCAAAGCAGTTAATGAGATTGATCTTAATAATCACAGAATTACAGTGTGTAAATGCGTGTGAAATTGTGTAGAAAACGTACTCAAAGCGTACACACTAATTTTATAACAGGCCTATTTATAGGAAAGATCAAACTAACCTAACTGCTCTAACTGTAAAGCACTAACAGAATTAACAGACTTAACGTCACATCAGTTATACACGTCATAACTGATGTCAAAACATACATTTGCATAAAGAAATCTAGCTAAGTCTCTAGTCATCAGCAGTAGATCATTTCTTTATCAACAACAGACTTTTACAACGTCAGTAATGCAATCTTCGGTCATCAGTAATACCATTTACCTTTTGGTATTACACAAAAAATCTTCAAGTCAATTACTCATCGGTACTAGAGTCTGAACGCCAGTACTCTTGAAGTACATATCAGTAAAGAGATGGACTTGGTCAACAGCAATGGCAGAATCATTAGTAGTACAGTCAAAGTGTCAACAGTGAATAATTACTTGTCAGCAATACATAATACTTACATTCAAGTGTTAAGTTAACACTTGACTGTTAGCATTAGTCCTTGAAAGATATCAGCAATTGAGACTTCATCAGTTATACTCTTTTATATCATCAGCACTCCTATAGAATTCAATCTTTGACAAGTTATCAGCAATTCGATTTAACTTGTCAGTCCTAATGGAATTTGTTTATCAGTACTCCTCAGTACATCAGTAATACTCAATACTGATGGTTGTGAAACTATTAGTATTGATCCTGTGTTGAGAGTCAGTAATGGAGATTAATGTATCAGCACTACACTTTGACTTGAATCAGCAATGCATAATTTGTTTTGTTCTACTGATTTGTTCATCAGTATTCCTCTTGACTTTGCCTCTTAAGACTTGATCATATCAGCACTTCACTTTGTGTATAAGCATTCCTATTTACTTGAATGTTTTCATCTCAACTGCAACAGTAATGCTGATTATCCTGTCAACATATGATTTTCCTTATAAATCCTGCACAAATGACCACAACTCAATAAGACAAACACATATGTTAATCAAATAACATATAAAAGTAGTTTGGTAGAAAATGAGACCATAATGTGTCATCCGTATTGAGCCTGTCAATACGTCCACATTTAATATGGATTTGACTCAGTTTATCATTCATCAAAGAATAAATCTGTTGAAATAAATAAGATAAATAAAGAGAAGAGTTTGAACTCTGCCATCATTAAATGGTCTTAATGAGAATGAGGTGTGCTAAATACTTGATGAATTGTTGGAGAGTCACCATCTCAAAAGTAGAGACCTAACAGAGTGTCTGGATTAGTGCTTGGGTTTTTCTTTTGTCTTTGTTGTCTTTTGAAAAATGACCCTGTTTGTTGCAGATGTAGCACCGGTCAGTTTTTCAACCTTTGTTGGTCTTTTTGCTCAGTAATATCCATTTTTTCTTGGGACAAAAAGACCGTCTTTACTTAGAAGAATAATGGTCTTTGTATTTTCTGATTTTCATGAAGTGAAATTTCTTGGATCGTTGGGGACAGCTGCATGACGATTCGTCTTTACATTTGATCTTGAGATGCTTGTTATTGCATGTTGAACCGAGACGTTTACCAGTCTTTTCAAAATCTGCTAAGAACCTCTTCTGGTTGCAAAGCTTTGAAAGAACATTCATGATTAGCTGGTAAAGTTCTCCGAGAGAGGCTTGTGCAACAGCAACGTTTTTGTTTTCTAGTGATTTATATGCTTCATTGGAGAGGGACTTCGGGAAGGAGTTTAGCAAGACCTGTTTCAGATTTACGTCATCTACGACATGGAGGCAGTAGAACCTTTCATATATTCTGTTGTAATGTTTTTCAAGGTATTTTGTTTGGAACGAGTAGCATTTCATCTTCAGAAATTCTTCTTGCACATGTACAGTGTGTTCTATTAGATTTCCAATGAACTCATTATAGATTATGTGCATCAAGTCTTCTTGTGACCTTGACTGTTGTATTTTCATTTTCATGTATTCTCCAAGGCTTAAGTACCAATCTCTAAGCCTTCTTTGACATCTAGTTAAGAAGCGTTTGATGACCATTCCAATGTTGTAGTATGGAAGTTCAGACGTACACCATGTTAACATTTCAACACTTCATTCACTCAATTTTGTAGGGGGAATATCGAATGTGAACTGTTGTTTTGAATCTTGCCTTTGGAACTGGTTTTTGTTCTCTGTTGTTCTTCAAGCTGCATCATCTATATCGTAATCATACTACTCATATTTGGTTGTGGCTTCTGGTCCTGTCATGAAAAAGTGTTCAAAGGCTTCCGTTGGGATTGCTTCTTTCGTTGTGTCCGAGTCAGTTGACTCTGGTGAGTCTCACTATCTAATTGAGCGACACTTGTTGAAAGCAATCAATGGTAATACAGAGGGTTTGTTTTTACCTGTTAGGGTATGAAGAAAAGATGATATATGGTCTGCGGGTTTTAGGGGTAGCATGTCTGGGGCTTTTGAAGAAGCTATTATTAAGCTATCCTCCTGGTTTTGTTTTGTGTTGCTGGGGAGAGGGTTACTTGAGGATGGTTTTTGGTTAATGCTTCTTGGGGAAGTACTTTTATCTCTGCTCGGGGAATGTCTTTTGGCTTTATTTTGGTTTGCTCGGAAAACCACAAATTCAGGGATGGTGAAGAGGTTTGGGAGAATGGTGTGAATAGTAGTGGACGTGGGTCAAAGGCTGTTCTTACGAACGGGGTAGTTGGAATTCTCCATGGATCTTCTGCTAGGATTGAGACTCTTTGTTGCTTATGTTGCCTTTCCAGGTCTACAAGTTGAGCTTTAAGGAACTTCATTTCTGCTTACTTTTGGACAAGACTTTTGGAAACATGTGTTGATGGACTATTTTGCACAACTTGGAGTAAATCATTATGAAGGCCAAGGATTATAACTTTGACTTCATTTATGATACTCTCAAGAGTATGCACTTGGCTGGCTATGGCTTCTTGGGCCTTTGTGAAGTAAGCATGTTGGGCTAATATCTGTTGGAGGACCTTTTTTGGGCAATAACATTTTCACTTTGCCAATTTAATGTGGCTTATGCAGCAGTGACTAGGCTTGGAATACCAATAGGGATCATGGTATTTGATGTTTGAATCTCCCAAGTATGTTTGGTTTTTTGGTCTGGGTGCTCAAAGGACGTTAGCGGAGGAAACTCTACTTTGTAATCATGTGAGGAACTGAAAGGAGTGATGACAAAGCATGTATCTAGTTTGTTTGTATCAGGTTTTCTTGGTGGTGTAGGTCTGCAAGGCTTTGGCTTTGGAGGTTTTGGTGGTGTATCACCATACAGGATATAGTAATCGAACTTTCCAGATGGATGACCAACAAGACCAACGTTGGGATCACCACGAAGATACCTTTTTTCAAAAGATCGTTGTGATGTTTTATTTTTCTCCGGGATGTCTTCATTGTATTTGACATTTTCAGCTTCATCAAGACAATCATTGCAGTAGCATATATCACAAGGGCAGTGTTGTATGGGCAATGGTTCCGTCATATGCATCGTAGAGAATACTTTTCTTCGATCTTGTTTTGCGGATCGGACCTCAACTTGGCCATTTTGATGTCTTATGAAATCATGAGTTGTGGTAGTTTGGATCGAGGTCTAATGGATTTGCTCATAATTTATGATCCATTTTTCTGGAAGGAGCTTAATCAGCTCATCTCTGTAATTTGTTTAGGAACATATGTGCAGGTTGGTGTAGCATTTGAGTCTACATCAATTAGCAAGGCGTCACCAGAGTTATCTTGTCTGGGGACCATGATGTCCAAAGAATGGTTTTGGACCCTGTAAGCCATTTGGTAATGAAACGTGGATTGAAAGGTATTTACTTGTGGGGTTCCACCGATTTGGATTTGGGCTTTCAAGGCTGTAAATAATGACGGATCATTGAGGGGCATGTTGAAATTGGGGTAGAAGGTGACAAAATCGTTCCGGCATTTAATGTGATTTATATAGTTCCAATACATGCATGTTAGTATTCTACAAACCGTGTATCAACTAGAGCATTGCAGGAGAAAGCTTGTAACCCTTTTCTACCATGAAAAGTGAGGGCAAGCCTTATGGCACCAAAGTGGATGTGGGTATATCCTTAGTTTAGGCAAAACCTTGGGAGATCTAGGGGTACGGATAGTTCAATAAGGTGTTCAGAGGTTGTTGCTGGAAGTTGATGTGAATAAAACTTGGATGTCTGTACAAACTCTTTGACACAAGGGGTTAAGGAAGAAGAACTAATAAATTTTTTTACTTTTTTTGAAAAGGAGACTTGAGGTTTTGAAAAAACACTATAAGGGTTAACTAAGGCATACCTTATGAGTATTTCAGAATCATCAGAAATATATGAAATTTCATATAACTGATCAATTCTGGACGCGAAAGAAGACTTAAAACTAGAATTCAAGCTAAGGCTAGGACTCTGTTAGGATAGGTGGTGGTCTGTCATACTAAATAGGTTTAGACGTCTACGACACTTTCTTTCACTCGGTTAAGCGATACACAACTTCTCTTCAATCTTGTTTTGCGAATCAGACCTCAATTGGGCCATTTTGATGACTTATGAAATCAGGGGTTGTGGTAGTTTGGATCGGGGTCTGGTGGATTTGCTCATAATTTGACTAAAAAATAACCATATAGAGAGATAAAGGCAAGCGGAGCAAAAAGGGTTTTCCATAAGATGGAAAATGAAAACTATTAGCCCCACACGAAGTTTGTGAATAAGAGATTGTCTGATAATGAGCAAGGAATATCCATCCTTATGCTAAAGAAGATGTATTGAACTCATAATTCACTAGCTACTTTTTATAAATGTCAATGAAGTCTCGTAAGTAAATTGCTCCCGGTTGTTCAATCATTTAATAACCAGAGTCATTCTTTGATAAATGATCTCTATGAGTCAGACTCAATAAAATTTGATCAATCATTTTTTCTGTCATTAAGGTGGAGAACTAAGCAAGAATTCTCTTGCTTCATCATCAATCGAATCAAAGTTTGCAACCCAGGATTATCATCAATCCAGTCCCCGTTCACGTTTTTTCTTTTTTCTTATCAATGAATAGATCTCTTTACTTGTATAGATGTCTCGTATCTCTCGAAAAAGTGATTCGCTTGATGGGATTTGGTATGATATTTATGAGATCTATGATATCGATAAGATTGATATTCACATCTTCTTAGAGCATATTGATTTGACCCTATAAGCAGGATCACCACCCAATAGCATATTGCCAACTAGAGAATCTCCTAATTGTTTGAAAGCAATCTGAAAGACATTGCTTAACCAAAAAAAATTCGGTTTAGATGTAGGAACCCTCCAGAATTTCACTTCCAAATAACTTTAACGGCAAAATATTGTTTTAAGTTAATCTCACTTTGAAATAACTGTGTAATTAGCATGTGCAAAATCACTTGTCTTATTCATAGATGTACACAAAACTAGTTATGAGAAAAAAAAAATGTGAATATTATTTAGGAGATTGTTATAATAAAAAGGTCTTTTTTCGTGAGAAGGGTAGGAAGGAACATCGTAATGACACCTATCAATTTCGAAATAAACATGGGAGGTATTTTCGTCAACATAAAACCACATGTATTTCAAAACAGAAACGTAAAATCAGGGATACGTATTTCATGCATACGGTTACGTTCTATATTTAATTTGTCGATTTGTACAATCCAAATCCTGAAATTAGTTTCGTTAGTATCCAATTACAATTTCATTGAGATTATGATGAACGATATCGATTATAATGAACGATATCGTATTCATTACAAATTTTGTGGTACGTAAAATGCATAAAGTAGTACGTAAATGAACATGATTTCTTTCCAAATTGTGTGGTACGTGAAATCCATAAGGTTGGTACGTAATTCGTTATGTTTGGCACGTAATTCGTTATGTTTTCTTTTCTATAAGGTTGTTGGTAAGTGGACATGATTTCTTTCCAAATTGTGAGGTACGTAAATCCATAAGGTTGGTACCTAATTCATTATGTTTTGTGCATAATTCATTATGTTTTCTTTTCTATAAGGTTGGTAAGTCAATGAACTATATTTACGCTCCAATAATTTTACACATATTAATTTCATGGGATGAGTAATTAATGCACACCATAGTTTAATTAATAGTGCGTATTTCATACCAATTCGTGGTTTCAATTTCATACCAATTTACTTACGGAATAATAAATCATGAACTCGTAAATCACGAATTCGTAAGTTTAGCGACCCGTATTTTAGGTAACAGAATTACCTTCATACCCTCTTCGCAAGTTTAGCGTCTCAAAAAATAAGTGAATGATACTTTTTAATTACGCTTTTGCCACCGTGTTTATCTTAACCGTCCAAAAAGCTAGATCTACGGTCCAATTTCCTTCCTACGCTTCACACCAAAAATACGCTTTTTAGGTTAACCGTCCCCATATTATTTAATATACAAAGAACTAATTTAATCATCTACCTACGCTTGCCTAAGTCATTTTCTAGACTTTTCAATACATGTGACATTATTTTTACTAAACAGACCCTAATACTAATATAGGTATCATCAAAGGTATTGTGTTCGAGTTTTGCTTTGTTGGAAGCTAGTTTGTTCAAGTTTTGTTTAGCTAGATAGGCTAATGGTTGTTTGTTTGCTTTACTTTCTAGGGGAATGCCCCTAGATTGAACTAATGTGGCTATCTCCACATTACTTGTTTTTGTTTTTTGTCTATATATAAAATCACCAGGGTAACCCTTTACCCAAAAAAAAAAAAAAACAAACAAACCAAAAAACACAAAAAAAGGTATTGTGCTGTTACCTATTTGTCTTCAAATTTTATATGGTTATTACAAGATCAAACCACACAAGATATACTCACTTTTTTGGATTGCTTTCTTTAACTTGTAATCAAAAGGGCATTTAGTTGGTATTCCTATAAAATGTCAGTATCTATAAAAAAAATACAGCCTGTAACAGAACAATTATACAGACTCTTCCTCACATTCCAACCAAATGAAGTTGAAAACTCCAGTGAAAATATATGTACAGCCTGCAAGAGATCAAACAACAAACAAATCATACAAACTGCCAAACAAGTAGGCAATTGATCATATAGCCAAAAGGCTAAAGTATGAGATTTAGTTATCTCAAATAGGTAAGACTCAGATTATGTTACCTGTAACAAGTTAAATCAATTGTTTTTAGCTAAACAGGTCATTCGAGCCAAACACTAAATGAAAAGTGTGTTCCAATGCGCCATTATTTCATCTTTTAAAAAAAAAAAAATATATCGAATTATTTTTTTTTTAACTTGAAGATTTTGCTTTGATGACTGGATGCAAAATGGCAAACATAGCCTCTCTTTGTTCCGTGTGACTAACCATTATCCAACCAACAATTATAGTCACACGAGGAGCATGAGGGCTACTTTAATGCCACGTCAGCATAACTTTTGTCCACGTATGCATCCAGTGGGCTTTATGTTGAACAGCATTTTTACATCCATGATGATGCTAAACCTACTTTGTCAGGGGTTCACATGCTCATGCGAGTAACGAAACATCAGTTTGCGGAATAGCAGGTTTTGTTAATGGTCTCAAGGTGTCCATGATGGCTGAGAAGGAAGGCCGTTTCCATGGCTCACTGCAAGATCATAAAATCAGACACTAAAATGTAACCTCATAATTAGACAGACAGTCTTTGTAGTTTGCAGAATGTAATAAGAGTTTGAAATGTAACCTCATAACTACATAGATGGTCTCTGTAGTTTGCAGAGATTAGTACGGATTTGATACATCCAACATACACATTTTACCCCCAACACTACCATACTCATTCTCCCCACATGCAACCACTTTATTTCCACATCACCATATTTTTTTATTTAATAGTTTAAACAATAAAAAATTAAATATTTAAACTATTAAATAATTAAGGAATCAAACAACTAGAGATTTAAATAATCAAAAGGCCATTTTTATCAGCTCTTTTCTTTAACAGCTAATTTATAAAAAGGCTACTTTGAAATTAGCTTATAAATATACAGATCTGAGACTCAGTTCTCAATCATACATTCGACGAGGCAATATCTTCTAAGTTCCAAAAATCACCTCCGATATTTTGATTCAATATTTAATGATTAGTTAGGATTAGTTTTATCAAGGTTTAATTATGCTTTAGTATTTTGTTATTTAGGTTTATTTATGTGTCGTTAATCAGGATTATTCATGTATTATGTATGATTTTGATTAGGTTTTAGTAAGTTTTAAATTATGTTTAGTTAAGTTTTAACAAAATAGGAAACAATAATCATAAAAGATTTGAATTAAGGTTTAAAACACATAATTAATTATTAAAATTTAAATTTGTTTCAACTCAAAAGGAAAAAATAGGAATCGAGGGCCCCACAAATTCAAACAGGCTCACCCTTGCCTACGTGCAGGCAATCGATGGGCCACACCGGGCTTGGGCCAAAATAACGTATGTGTTTATTAAAATATGTATCAAGTTGGGCATAAAAGCTAGGTCCTGTTAACATTTACTTTAATTAAGGTGAGATGACCAAATATATACCCTTTGGAGTTTTTAAAAAGTGAAAGTCACAAGGGTAAAAGGTGAAATGACATTTTACCCTAACTAAACAAACGTAACCAAATTCGTTACAAAATTAAAAGCATAAGCCCAAACCTACTACATTAAACCCTTAGGACCCATTACCCAAATATGTCATTAACTTTGAAAAAACAAATATATAAAGAAATACAAGGATTATATATTGCATTAAAATAGTTTATTATTATATACTTATATGAAAGGATCATCTTTAAACTTACTTTGCCCAGCAGGCTTCAATTAGCGCTGCTACTTGTGGATTCACATCAGGAGGAATCTCAAGCCTTTTGCATTTAAAGCCTACAGCTGCTACAACCTAAACAAAGATACATATTTTGTATAAAAACAAAGTTCTTGACACCTAATAAAATGGCCGATTTAGGTTTAATTTCATCTCCAACAGTTAAACAGGCAAAAAAAAAAAAGACAAGCTAAAAGAAAATGGGTTGAAACTTGAAAGGATATCAGATCATCTATTGCAACTGTAAGCCATAATATATAATGGGTAACCGTGTAATGCAACAGAACCTATCCGTTCAACCACACTTGAGATGACTAATCCTACTGCCTAGTCATTAAGGTGAGAGGCACAAAACAGCAAGGGACCGAGTACAAAATAAAATAATTAATATGTATATCAAAAAATAATTAAAATCGATGTTATATAACTAGTCTTTTGAGAGGGCAATACCCAGACAAACTTAACTAAACTAAATGCTATATACTCAATAATATACAATAAGGTAGATTTAGAAGAATCCTAAAAACATAACGTAGATCAAAGAGCAGACACAGTAGATTGAGATCATTATTATCTAAAATTTATTGTATATAATTAATTATCTTGTAAAATTACAATGGAGATTAAAATTTAGATTGCAAACAATGAAAGTAACTGTAAATTATATAAAAGTTTAATAACATGCAATCACACAAACTTAATATACTTACGAGACATTAGATTTAATTTATCCCAGCGACACATGTAAATATGAACATGTATTAAAAGGACAAAAAACATAGACATCGTAGATTGATATCATCGTTATAAATCCTTTCACGTCCTCAGTAGTTGAGTGCCAAATTGATCAGATTTCAAAACGAGCAATAGACATTATTTGTGATAAGAAACATAAAGAATCTTGCGAAAATAACAAGCAAACCATGAAATGATAAATCAAAGGAAAAAAAAATAAAAAAAATTCGTGTGGCATAATTAAATGTGGATAAAAAAGAGTATGGGACCATTAAGCTCTTCTATTTTACATTAAGTAACCATGAGTGAAGCCTTGTTACTATATATGACCTTTTAAACTTATTTGAAGGGCTAAATAGTGTAAAAAAAAGAAAAAAAGGAGATGAAAAAGAAATCCATCTAAAATACAAAAAAATTCAAATCTTTAATTCATTAAACTTTAGAGCTTCTTCTATGAGCTAGAAGTAGACTTTGGGAAATTTCCAACTCATTCAATCAATTCATCTTTTAGC
This sequence comes from Stevia rebaudiana, assembly GCA_009936405.2. Lineage (NCBI taxonomy): Eukaryota > Viridiplantae > Streptophyta > Magnoliopsida > Asterales > Asteraceae > Stevia > Stevia rebaudiana. Next base: position 12,891 of record WOUH02023976.1, read on the forward strand.
TACAAATTCTATGTGCCCTAATTGAAACCAACCACTCAAAAAATAAATAGGTCGAATTTGGCACTTGCATAAAATGTTTAAAAATTAACAGTGGTATAAACAAACCTGTGCAGGATTAAGGTTACCCCAAGGTTGCTGCAAAGTAGCAAGTTCCCACAAAATCACCCCAAAGCTGTACACATCTGATTTCTCATTTGAAGGTTCATCGCGAAGGACTTCTGGTGCCATCCACTCAGGCTGTTTTAAAAAAGCAAGTTTAAAAATAATAATAATTAGTTAAAGATAATTGAAAATGATGGGAATTAACAAATGAGAACTTACAGTTCCTGCTGCAGTCTTGGATGAAAGAAATGTATTTGCTTTTAACCTCGAAAGCCCAAAATCACAGACCTGAACAAAAAAAAAAAAAAGAAGTTATGAGGTGAGGTTAACTGCTGGAAAGATAGAATATCATGAGCTTGATGCATATAATAATATAAATTTAATTACATTAGATAATTACATCTCTCCAAAATCAAAGGTCCATGAAGCTGGTTTTAAGCCCACATACTAAATACGGTTTTGGTCCCCAAATAACCCTTTTAATCCAATACATTAGTTTCAATTTTGTTTACCCAAGTCCAAAAACCAAGAATACAATACAAATATGTAAACCCCACTCTCATCCTTTCTCTCCCAGCAACAATCTCAACAGCAGTCGCCGACACAACTGGGATCGAAAGTGAGTGCTTTCACATATCCCAGATGGTGAAGTAACCATAACCACATTCTCTCGCTGCAAAGATGGCTGACAACAAGAATGAGTTGAGTTGTTGAGAGGCGGCAGCAATAGAGATTGAGACCAGTGATGATGGTGATCTGGTGGGCGGGTTTTGGATTTAAGGTCACCATAAAGAGATAGTAGACAAAAATTGGAAGATGAGATGAGAGACAAGTGAGGAGGGGAATATAACTTTTTTAATTTTCTATAATTCTCCAATTTTAAAACATCTTCAACAAAAAAGTTAACAGAAAAACTGAATGGTGTTAAAAACAGGGAGTAAAAGTGAAAAGGAAATGAAACTAAAGGACTAAAAAAGCCAAACTAGTACTAACGGACAAACAAGTTTATTTTAGCCAAAGTGCAGCTTAACTCTAAATAATATTACTATTAGAAAATACAGGTCAGGATCAAATAGGAAGGATCCTTATTGTAGGAAGGATTTTAATTTTCTCATAACCGAGGTTAGCTTTTTTGAGGGTGGGGTGGGGGGTT
>WOUH02023987.1:0-26870 GCA_009936405.2 Stevia rebaudiana
TCGTATCGACACCATTAAGATGTGTCTCGAAACGACCTTTCCAATGCGGGTAATCATCCATGCTCATAAGCTTTGGAGCTTTGTTAGCACTACCCGTTTCATTGTCGTTTAACAATATACTTTGAATCTTGGAGTTTTGATTAACTACAAAAGCCCAAATGTTATCCGACATCTTTTCTTCTTAAGTTTTGAATTTGAAAAATTTTTTAAGTCCAAAACTTATGTATGAAAAATCTGATGTGAATGAGTATGTGTAAGAAAGAAATTGATGTGTATGAAAAATTCAATCTGTATGAGAAATGATGTGTGTATGAAAAATTCTATGTGTATGAAAACTTTATGTGTATGAAAAATTCTATGTGTATGAGTATGTGAATGGGTTTCATACGCATGAACTGGTGTGAATGAATCCCATACTCATAAAACTGTTATGAATGGAATTCATACGCATAAAAATGATGTGAATGGAATTCATACACATGAAATGATGTGAATGAATCTCATACGTATAAAAATGATGTGAATGGAATTCATACGCATAAAGATGATGTGAATGAAATTCATACACATGTACTAATGTGAATGAATCTCATACGTATAAAAATGATGTGAATGGGTCTCATACGCACACTAACTGCTTCAAACGTATGATTTCATACACATGACCTGAACTCAGACATGAAGAACACGATTGAAATCAAGTTTCCGAATTTGATGATTTTGGATCTGAAATTCAAGCAATTTGCACGAAATTGATTTCTAAACAACTTTAATAAAGCATGTTTAAGAGTTTAACCATGAAATCAATCAAAATCGATGCAATTTGAGTAAAAAATAGTCTAAATTTAATTATGTTAGATCTTTTGAGTGCAGTGGTAGGTAGTCTAGTGACTTTCCTTTTTCCTTGAAATTCTAGATAGACTTGATTGATATGTTGCTTGTGTATGAGAAACTTATTAGGATTGATTTATAACTGAAACTTCAATTGTCATGATATTGGGAAACTGATTGTTGGTGGTTGGGTTTAAGTGGACAAATGTGTTGGCAATCACGATAGATGTGTAGTTTGTGCTTAATTGTTTTAACTGATCTAGTTCTGAGTTGTGATTCCATTGCAAAAGGCTTTTTCAGGGAAGAAAAAGGTTTAAGTGTGAGGATGTTTGATGTGTTGCAAAACACACATATTTTCCCTTGTATTTTATATTTGATTCTATGTAATTTATATTAGTTTTTATTAGTTTTTGTATATTATTTAGTGTTATGTTGAAATGTAGGTGTTCGGGAGCTAAAGGAGCAAAAACGAGCTAGAACGGACGAAGAACGAACACTCGACGAGGTACGAAACGACAAAACAACAAAAAATCAGGAATCTGGCACCTCACGAGCTACGCGTGGGCCCGAGAAGGATTCTTGCGCTTACCGCCCGCGGCCAGAAAACAAAAAATTCACCTCCCGACTATTTTGTATCGCGCGACGTGCGGGAGGCCTCTGAACCGCTAAAAAACCCTAATTTTGAGTATAAATACATCTAGACCGGTTGTTTCAAGGGGGTTCGGTCAATAGCCACAAGGAGACGACTTTCAGAGGTTTTTAGAGCATTCCAGAGAATTAGAGTCAGAGATTAAGATTAGAAGATGCTTGGATGTTAGAGATCATTCGGGTTTTATTGTTTTCATCTTAGTTCTTATTTATTCCTATTGATTTATGTTTTAGATTAGTTGTTTATTGTTTTGAACATGATTAGAGGCTGATTTGATTATTAGTTGCCTACGGTTGTAGATTGATTGTTGGATCTGCGCGTTAATCGCGGTTTTGGACTTTTATATTTGATTGATTGTGTGTTTGGTAAAATCCTCACTGTGTCTAACTTTATAGCATATTAACATGGATGTGATTGGTAATAGAACATGTCTAGGGGCTGTTTTCTATCAATTGCTTTGATGGTGTGCTTGAATTGCTAGTTTAGGTTGTGTTTTGTGCCTTTGAGATCGAGAGGAGATAAGGTTAAGTTGTCTATTGCGTTACTTGTTAGTTTGGGTGGACCAAGAGAATGACCTAGATTGATTGGTAGTGTCCTTAGCAACTAAAGTATAATATCGCATAGTTTGGAATCTTTAGTGCTAGACTTAGGCCGAGAGGAAAGTTCTGGTACGGGGAACCTAGATATGGGTAGGTTAGGACGAGAGGAAACCGACCCTAGATAATGGATGCTGACATAGGTTGTTTAGATAGGTGCCTTTGTTTTAGTGGTTCAGTCAGAGAGGATAGTTCCACACTACTTAGCTTCACCCTAGCTTCCTAATCCATAGAAACCATATCTTAGTCAATTGTCCGATTCCGTGTGCGTGTGCATTAAAGGCTTGATTCTCAACATAGGTAGCTATACTTTCCCTTTTGAATTTTTTACCTATTATGATAGTTATTGATGTGTTGTGAAACACGTTAGATTTCTCATTGTATATTGAGTCTTTTGTAGAGTATTTTATATAGTTTTGTATAGTTTTATGTTCATATCGTCCATATACTTAAAACGTTCGTATTTCTCAGGAGTTCGTGTTTCTGAAGTCATTTTGGAGCTTAAAAGCATAAGGAACGAGCACCCAATAAGAAACGAGACGATAGAACGTGTTAGAGTTGAAAAAAGCTTGAAATCCAGTCGCCAGCGGTACGCGCGAGAAAAATCCAACTCCCGCGCGATACGCCTTGTCCTAGAAGGACCCCAAGATCGATCCCGACTATTTTGTCTGGGGCGGTACGCGTCATTTCAACTTAAACCTCTGCGCGGTACGCGCCCGTGTGTTTGACTGAGAGAAACCCTAATCGAAAACGTATAAATTGAAGGTGATCTCTGCCGTTTTAGAGGTCGACTTCTTCATCAATTCTGGTTGATTTTCGGAGTTCTAGCTGCTGGATCATTCAAGTTTGAAGCTTTGAAGCATTTGGTTAGAGTATTTAGTTGTTTTATGCTTTTGACTTTGTTAATTGATAGTTGACTTTGATGTTCTTGAATTCTTTTCTGTTTTGCACAACTGATTTGAATGATATGAGTTATTATATGATTATTGCTTCTGTTTCAATCATGATTGTTGACTAATTTCATTGTAGTTGCCTAGGTATGTTATGATTGCATGTTTTGATTGTAGTTAGCATTGATTTGGACAATGATTCTCCCTAACTGAATTATAATAATTAATCACATAGCAGTCTTGGGTGATATAAATTGGTACTAAATTCGTCCACAGGCTTAGTTTGTCTTAATTAGGTTGATTGGGTGTCTAATTAGCTAGTTTATATTGTCTTTGCAACTTTGAGACCGATAGGTATAAGTTTAGGTTATCTAGCTGTTAGTTTGGGTTAATTGGGTAGACCGAGAGGATAACCTAGTTAATTAGGCTAATTGGTTAGTAATTGAAGGTATCAGAGGTTATTAATTGTAATTTTGGTACACGGTTTAGGCCGAGAGGATAACTGGGTGTTAGAATAGACGTTATAGGTTAGGTTAGGCCGAGAGGAAAGCTATGCCATGATTTAGGGTGCTAATTAATTAGTTAATAGGTGTCTTGAGTTAGTTGTAGCAGACCGAGAGGATAATTGCACTAATTTAACCTAATATCATTAGCTAGTTATCAAACGAAACCAAACCCACTTGATGAGTCCATTTGATGTGTTAATTGCATGATAACTCCATGATTGTAGCCAAGGTGACTACCTTTTGCTTATTGATTGATATTCGCATACTTGTTTGATTGTTTGACCCAGAGTTGACTTTTTTGTTGACTTTGACCTTAGAGATCTTTTAAGTTGAATGAACCTAAGTAGATCTTGAGTTCGCCTTGGTTCTGTTCATGGATCCTTGGTTCGATACTCGGTCTTAACTTACGCACTGCATTCCGACCGGTTCACTGCCGTGTGTGTTTTGTTTGATCGTTTTATAAATATTATTACTTGACTGTTAAACCTGCATGATCACGACACATCAGCTGGCACGAAGAAATTCGTGGTGGCTCGTATCTTGGACTATAGAATGATTGATTCTAAAACTATTATTAATCAAGTTAATAATTGCAAGTTATGCTTAGCGACATTCACTATGAGGGGATGACTCTTAGTGGGACAATTCAAGTTGCATCAATAATTGAAAAGTTGCCTCCTAGTTTGATAGATTTCAAGAATTATCTAAGAAACAAACGAAAGGAAATGACCACTGAAGATCTTGTGGTACATCTTCAAATTGAAGAAGACAATAGGTTGGTATTAAAGGGAAGCCAAAGTCAAGTGCAATTCTCCTAAAGCCAACATGGTTGAACATGGTTAATTATCCAAACGGTACAAAGGTAACAGTGATAAAGGCAAGGGTAAGGGAAAGGTTATAGACCTTGGTCCTAAAAAAGGGTAGTGTGAAGAAGAAAGTTGGTGCCTTCAAAGGGTAATGTTACAATTGTGGTGAATCTGGTCACCATGCGGATAATTACAAACAACCAAAACTTGAGAGGGTTCACATGATGGATGAGGATATGCGTCTTATTGCTATGATATATGATATCACTGCCATGATGGTGGAGGTCAATTTTGTGTCTAATAACCCTAAGCGCGTGGTGAATTGACACAGGGGCTACCCGCCATGTTTGTCTCGGCATGACCCTCTTTAATACGTTTAAGGAGGTGGTGGGTGATGAGGAGCTGTACATGGGTAATGCAGCTAATGACGATATCAAAGGTGAAGGCTATGTGATCTTTGAGTGGACTTCTGGGAAGGAGCTCACTTTGAGCAATGTGCTATATGTTCCCAATGTGCGCAAGAGTCTTGTATCCGGATGGTTGCTTAATAAGCAGGGTTTTCGTTTAGTTTTTTAGCCTTATAAACTTATTTTAACTAATTGTGGAGTATGTGTTTGTTGGTAAGGGATATGTCTAGATGAGTATATTCAAACTCAATATAACTGCTATGCTGAAATATATGAATGAAAATGCTTCTACTTCTGCTTACCTGATTGAGTCTTCTAATGTTTCGCATGGTCGTCTTAGTCATGTTAATTTTTACTCGATGCATCGTTTAATTAAATTAGATTGCATAACAAACATTTGCATTGGTTCTAAAATTAAATATAAAATGTCACACCCCCTCGAAACCAATAAACGTGTCGCGGAAGCTACAAGCATTCTGGGGTGCAATCAAGTATCGGGTCAAAAGCACAAGTTATATAATGAGAAATACAAGCCTTGGAATTACATCCAATTACAAATATGTTTAACAAAATACATTCATGTACGGATAATAGTACAGTTTGAAGACTAAACAAAATAGCAGACGAGTTCAAAATATACCAATAGCACATAATCTTCATATTGTACTTCTATCACATCAAGCATAGCACACACCGTTAATTTCCACATGAAAAAGGTTTAACTTTGAAAGGTCAACATAAAGTTGATGAGTTCATAACTAAGTTCAAATAACCGCACTTCACTGCCAAACCGTCATTATATGCATTCATAGACATGTACAGTTGTAAATTACCATAAGACCACAATCGAACCTGCCGACTAGTACAACAGTTATAAACATAATTTTTCATAACATGCCCCTACCGTTATGCCTAGCGCACATAACAAGAACAATAATATAGGGTAAAACTCGTCCGTCTTCCGGGAGTCGCTAACTCCCACGGACGGGGTTGTCAATCCTGATAGTACTACCAACTTTACCATTCGGCTCAAACACATAAGTTAACCGATTGTGTCAACCAGGGGATTTTAGAACGCTAGATAGAACAATCTTATGTAATTCTACCTTCTACATGCATACATCCATTTAATGACAAATAACTGTAGTACTACTTTTCAGTAAATACCCCGAGTTAAATACATGTAAAAACAAACTGTTTAAAGGGGGAGTTAATAATTCACAATCAAATGATGGTACGAACTTCTCAAAGAAAATAATAATTTCCCAAGCACACGTGTACTATCGCCCGAATCCTACAATAGTTAGGATTCGTTTAAGTACGTGTCTTTGCTCAATTCAGTTCAAGTTACTAATTTCTATTCTTTTATGTTCTTATACATATATTTTTGTGTATAATACTTTGTACTTTTGTGTCAATTCAAATTCTGTAGTTGGTTGCGCGTTTTAACACGTTACGGGTCAGTACCGGTACGCAGTTCCTCCCTGATTGTATTATGATTTGGGTTATGTAAGTTAAATCTCTTGAGGTTTTATTTATGTTCATTACAGTCAACACTTAACCCCTCATATCATGGATTAAGTATATCCTATAATATTTTCGCGCTTTGCGCGTTTTAAAAATAATCTATTAACCGACACGCACAAATACCTCATGCTAACTCCAGTTGTTCTCAAATTTTCATCATAAGTTCATTTCACTATATAATAATTACTGTGAATATTTGGTGAATTTTCTCAAAGTATAAGTACTATTCCCATTAAATGGCTACTATTTACTATTATTTTAATCTAGGAAATTAGGGAAATTACTTAGACACTTCAAAATAATATGAAAATTTTAGGAAAGCTTAATTTTAACATTTTAAGACTAATGTAATTTTCCTGGACTTTTATAAAATGGTTTTCAACAATTTTCCATTTTTAATTTATTAAATGACACATTTTTAGGAAACATAGTTTCACATAGTTTCACATGTTCAAAAATCATGAAATTTTTACAGGACATTCTTATGTATGTTCTAAGACTTCTGTGATCTTTTGGGAATTTTTAGAACACTTTAAAGACATTCCGGTTGCATAACCGGTTTTTGTATATTTTCACTAAATAATTTCTAGTGAATAATCTACAAGTCCAAATGTTACCAAACTTTCCGGTCCTTCCAGTTTTTATATAGGTTATATCATATAAACATATCGTGCACTGATTCGGTATCTAAGTAGGTTAACCAACTATGCTTAATTTACCATTTTTATGCACAAAACATTTTCTATAAAAATATCCACAAGTCCAAATGAGCTCGAATTTTACAGGTTTGCTAGTTTATACATTCCTAATATCTTTACCACCACATTGGATGAAGTTATATCTATGGATTCACTCCTATCTTTACATATGGGTTCACTATAGTATTGTAACCTTACGAAAAATATTATCTATATTATTTTTTCAAAAGATTCCACCCGGTGGTCGTTTTCATAAGAAAAAACCAATGGTGATTGTTTTGAATGATTGTAAAGAGGCATGGTATGTATGATAGGAATGAGATTATTGCTTATGATTCTGATCTTATTGGATTTTGGATGAAAGTTATTGCGGGAATTTGTGGGATGGTTGGTCGATCGAACATAAAGTTGCCGTGATGAGTTTTTGAAGTTTGTGGAATTACTTAAAAAGTTTCAGTTTGAGTCCCCTGTGTTTCTTTTTATATTTTTAAAACACCTTCCCTAATACTCAAGTATTTTTATAACTCACGCATAAATACGAGTCCGTATTTACGTCAGATTTAAGTTTTAATTATTATTTTTAAGTCATTCGAGCTTGTTTACTATATATAAAAATTTGGTTCGATTCCGAGGTAGGTTATGTGCACATGTTTTTAAACGTATTTATTAGATAAACATCATTAACAATATTGAGTGTATGAGTCAAATCCAGTTAGTTCACATAGGTCATAGTTATAATAACATAACTAGTTAAATAATAATAAGTCAAAGTGTGAAGTTAAGTTAGACTTCCAACACATGAAAAATCAAGTCAAGTTAATAAGAGTATTCGTACATGACCCTATTTATTTTATGATACTCTTAATCAGTTCTACTTAAGTGTAAATCCTAACAGATAGCTCATGAGGTTCGTTAGTAATCTTAACCCCAAATTGCCAGGTGTCATAGTGAGAGATGAGGGGATGTCCCATGCGTACCGCGAGGGCTTTCCTGAGAGATTACTTTTGTTTCATTTTCGTTCATTCGTTTCGGTTGTTCGTTCGTTCATTATTGTTTGCGAATGTTGACAATTGTGTGATCAGGTACCTTACCGGTTCTTTGTTGTTTTTTGTGTTTCGATTTCATTACACGTTTAACGCACTTAAGCAAATTAAGCATATTGTAAGGTAAATATACACACATAAGCAAGTTTGTAAGAGTCAGAATTTACATCAATTTGCAGGGTGTCACTTTGATTGATGCCTTTCTATTTTCACCCACAAATTTTTTTAAGTAGCGTTTGCTATGTGTGAATGGAGGCTGAAATGACTTATTTCATTGACATAAAATAAAACATACATGTTTTGTAACACATAAGATGAAATGCCCTATTACTTAAGGAATGTGATTCCTTCTCTGTCAAAAGATGTCATTCCTTAGGTGGGAGTGTTTTTCTATTCCTTCCTTATATGAATGATGCGGCCTATGACCAGACTTATGATCCAACTCAAGACTCGACCCATGACCCAATATAAGAGTCGAACCATTTACCGACCATGATTAGAAACTTGAACCGACCCATTATTCGACTCATGAACCGACTCGTGTTCCGATTCATGACGCGACCCAATTCTCGAAGAGCCGAACCATGACTCGACCCATTACCGATCACGACTTGAAACTTTAACTGACGCACGATCCAACCGATGACTCGACTCATGACCTGATCCGAGTTCCAATTCATGGCCCGCCCATAACTCAAACCATGAACATACCATTACCAAACCATGACTCGAATCATAAACTGACCCACAACCCAAACCATGACCGAACCCACAATCCAACTCATGACACAAACCATGATTTGAATCATGACTTGAACCATGATCTAACTCGTGTTTCGACCCATGAAGAAACCATGTAACACCCGGTTTTCAGATAAGGCATGACCTAGATGCTTGTGATAATAATATTATCGATAAAAGGAAAACCCATGATACCTCGATAAATGCACCGAGATGATTGGACAAAATCCCGAGCCTAGGAGTTTTAACGTTACGGTTATGTTCGTTAAAGAAATTAGATTCAAATAAGTGTATGCGAAATTTGGGTAAGAGCCACGGTTTGAAAGTTACACGCAAAACAAGGAGCTTTTGATATGGTCAAAATCTCAACACCTCAATAGGATGTGAAACCAATGGGGTTGGATAGGAAATTGAAAATCGTGAATGTAGGCGAAAACCGCGCGCGAAACGAAGTCTGAAGGAAGCGGGAAACGTCGAAACAAGTTTAACCAGTGGCGCTGAACCGGACGAACCACGCATCGACACGTGGCATGGCACGTGTCAACAAGTGGCAGATCAGACGAATGAATCAGTGGACACGTGGCAGAGAGTGAAACCACGTGTCACTCGTGTAGACACGTGACAGCTCAGCAACGGATGACGAGGCGACACGTGGCGCCACCAGAGTGGGCCACGCTGACGACACCTACGCGACACGCGCAGGGTGGCACCAAGAATCCGCGCGACGCGCGTAACTTTGCAGAATCTGCCTATAAAAGGCTGCTTCGAGCAGCCATAATTTCACGCAACGTTTCCGATTCTCTGACCCATTTTACGCTCAAATACCCCTCTAGAATCATAGTGGAAGAAGTTAGGTGCTCGGGAAACACCGAAAGGCTCTCAGGAAGCTCTCGGTTCACGTGTGAAGTTGGTGGTGCGGGGAATCCTTAAAATGATAAGCGGAGGTTCTGGTCGGTTGAGGTCAGTTCTATGAGCCCCCTTCTTATTAATTAACGTTTTTGGGCTAGCATACATACTGTTAATTGCTTAAATGCTTAAAAACCGTATACATTGTGTAAGATTGAATGTTTATAAGATGTTATAATGCCCGTGGTAAGTCGAGATTATAAAATAAACAAGAATCTTAGAATGGTTTTGAAAAGCAAAGATACTGAGGGTGTTGAGTATAGGTGTTGGTTGTGGTAAGGAAATGGTTTTGGCACGAAAATTGGTTTTGGCTTGAGGCCGGTATTAAAAAGATTGTTATCTGTAATAGACATAGGTCATTAAAACATATTAGAAAACATCTTTTACATGTTGGTGTGTAATAAAAGGTTTCGTAAAAAGAAGTAGAGTCTATGCAGTAATTGTGTTGAAATCGACATGGGTCGATAGAATAGCCCTAGCAATATGGTAGTTAGACAAGCGTATTACTGTCCAACCCGCTGCGGTGGGGAACACTGCTATTGGTAAAGAGTAGCCCTGAGATATGGGGTAGCTGATCAATTGATTGTTTAGATTAAGGTTGGTGGCGACTAGGCCGGCAGAGGGTAAACGTAACCCTAATGGACGGGCTTGATAAACTAGAGAAATTGCTTAGAAAATTCCGTTGGTGTTGAAACTAATGAAGGTCTCGGGTACGTTGGTGCCCGAGAACAGAATGTGATTGCATATTGAATAAACTATTTATATAAACATGTAAAACCTTGAATTGTGGTATCGTGTCATGTAAAACCCGTTTTGTGAATTGATATGTTAAAATACCGAGGTAAGCGGTAATAAAACTTGGAACTCACCAGCGAAAGCTGAGCGTCATTAGTATGTATGCTAGATTAAAAAGGGGAGATGAAGAAGCAAGGCATGGAGCGTATGGAATTGGGAATGGCATCAAGTTTTGAAGACTATTAGTTAGTCGTACGAATATTATGTATAGTTTGGCATTTCGTTTGTAACTTAATCTTTTGATATGAATAAATGAAATCATTCCGCTATTTATCTCTGTTTGCCATGTATTCTTGTGTAAATTCAAATGTGACGGGATCCTGGAAATTAGGGTGTCACAAACCACGACTCGAACCATGATCTAACCCATAAACAGACCCATAGCACGAACCATTACCCCACCCATGATTCAAACAATGACTCGAATCATGACCTAGCCCATGATCCAAAACATTGACCTGAAATCATGACCCGATCCATAATCTGACCCATGATTTATATTTCATTTTCAATCTCTTCCCTTCTACGAATCAAAATGAAACAATGATTCATTTAATTACCGTTGTTAAACAAAACAATGAAATGCTAATGATTTTTTTTTTTCTTTTCCATTCCATTACCTCGATCATTTACTTTCTTGTCCATTCTATTGTCTTATACGACACATACCTTAAATCTATTCCTTAAGAAATATAGATAATCATTTGTCAACAAAACCTATGCAATGTATAGGGTGAATCGACCAACTTTAAAATCGATCAAAAATGCCCTTATCATCCAACAAGACTCTTTCAAAGCATAGAATCAAAACTATTCTATCAAGACATAATATAATATCTTTTGTTTCGCTTGAACAATAGAAAACGACAACATTGGATTTCTTATTAATAAAAAAGATTAATTTGTACACGCTGACCGTACCGCTCTTTAGTTCTGTCATATTCTTACTTAGTTTGGCAATATAGTGAGATTTTTAACATAACAAGAGCTAAAAGTATCCACCAACATGGTTTGCTTAGAATTTGTAGAAACTTGTTTGGGCAAATGATTCAAAACATCGGGAACAGAAACATGCCCATGCCCATAAGGCCATAACATAATCTAGCTAAAAGTTTGAGCAGTTGGACCACAACAATCTCGACTTCTAAAATACGGTAAATACCCAATAAAAAATATTATCAATCATATCACTACACTTATTGAGTAGCAACACCTACCATAGTGCTGCAAAGTCAAGCTAGAAATTGTCATCATGGTTCCGGTGTATGCAACACAGATGTCAAAACTTTAGGGACTGACATATCAGCCATTTATAGCTTACAACACATACAACTTATTGTAATTTTATAAATTCATATGTATGTATATATTTAGTGTCACGTACTGAGTAAGTGAGTAGTATTGTTCATTTACTTGTTTTTTTGTCTTGGACATCTTTGTTTATAGGTGCAACAACACATTTGAATAAAACATTATTTTGTGCTCAAAATTTCTTCTGTCAAATCACACTTAACTATAAATTGTTCTCTCATACACAGCCAATATGTCACTTCGATAGTCCTTATGAGAAGGGACAGATGCGGTGAGTGCACGTGGCTAAAAAATGTTTTTGATTTCTTCCATACGCATCAAACATTCGAACTATATAATAGATGGGGAAGGTCAACTGGGGAACACCAAAAGAAATGATAACGAGGTAACAATAACATCTGGCAATTTCCGATGCCGTGATCCGATAACAATTCCAACCTTGTACTATGTCTAATCTTTTCATTTTCAATGTAATTAAATCTTATTATGAAATAAACAATGTTAATATATACATATTCAAATACTAAAGTGTTTAAGAGCCAACGAAACATAAAGACGATCATCGACGCGAAAGATACATGCGATCGAAGGGTCATCCCATAGCACAAAATCCAGGTACATCTTCAGGATGTGTGCATGTCACATCCCCAAATTCCCGCCCCTGCTGCCACTGCAGGTGGTGGCGTGAACTGGTGTGACACTGGCGAGGATCCGGGTCATTGGTCATATTGAATGACTCTATATGATTTTGAAAAACATACTTTGCATTCAATCATGACAAAACCTTTAATATTAATAAATACATAAGGGTTAAGGTTTAAATTATGCAGAAGCGTAAATTGTTTTAAAAGTGTTGCGGAAGCATGTAAAGTAAAAATCACAAGTCTATCACACTTATTAATAGTAAATGAAAATGTTTATGCAATTGTTTAAGAAAAATAGGATGCACGTGACTCCAGCTAAGCATCCTAGTCTTTGAATCGTGCACACCTTAGCGAGCTGATAAACATACTAACAAGTGTCAGCCAAAAGGGTTGGTGAGTTCACAGGTTTATAATCAATTTAAAAGTTTAGTAGGCAGATAAATAACAAGCACATCATGTTATTAATTGCAGGTCAATTATGGCATAACTATAGATGTAGCTACCGATGCTGACTGAATAGAGTTTTTGCCTTCGAATCAATATCCACCTCATGATATATTGATCAAATTAGTTTAGGTCAATATGCCCCAACCGGCCTCATGTCGAACGAGTGGGGCTTGTCAGACCCAATAGTACTATCCAGATTACCTCGCTTTGAGCCCACAAATAAACCAGTATACAGTGTTCAAGAAGGACTTTAGTGACGTGTTATAGTTCACCTAAGTTATCACGTGACTACATCAAGCTATATATGCCCAGAATAATTTTAACAATAGTATGTTTCTCCCCCAAAAAGGTAAGAGTTTAAAACGAGGGCCGTGAGACTCACCTTGACAGCTACGCACTGCAACAAAAGTCTTTTAATAGTTCTACTAGTCAATACCTAAACATAGATATTACATAAGTTTGTATTTCATATCGGTCCCTAGATTCAACATGTTATACCATTCCAAGTGATTGTTTTGTTTTGTTTTTGTAAAAATTGCATTTTTTACCCTTATTGTTTAGTTTGACCCGACGACACATTGGTGACTCATTAGTCGTTTGTTTAGTAGTGTTATAAGTATATTAAAGAAACTAGCTTTATCCAAAAACTTTTCTAAAATAGAGAGTTTTCATAAATAAACTACTAAGTCAAGTCAACCTTATCATGTTAACTACTTATCATGTTTTATCATTCCCTACTGTATGCTACACTTCAACCTAAGTTTTCATAAATAGAAAGTTTCCTAAAATAGAAACCTTCCAAAAATAGAAATTCAAAGTCAACACACAATCAAGTTGTTCCTAGCATGTTATCTAGCATATTACTCGCAATCTAGGTCAACGAGTTGGCACATAAGCCTAGCATGTTACAAACATACCCTATATGTTATCATACATAACATATAGCATCGTACTTACCATAAATAACAAACATGACCTATACATGTCATTTCTATCATGCATATCATATTACATCTCATATGGTCAATTCATACGTTAATCACATTACACTTACACATCATATCATATTACATCATAAGCAAAGTTTTTTTCATAAAAGTTAACTAATATAGTAAGTACACATCATACATGTTCATCATGTGTAAACTAGCATTCATACACCTTAGATATACCCTATGTTGTCAATTAAGTCACCACATCATGTTACAAACATCACAACATCCATTTAGAACTTAACTTAGGAACAAAGTTTCCTCTTATAGTAAGCTACTAGTACAGTTCATGGTTATGACCAAATGTCATTATCATAAAAAACAAAACATCATATAATCTCTGTTAGGACATGAATTAGAATTTTGTGGTTTCTCGGATTAATAATCTAAGTTCTCGAGCTACTAAATGCGTTCTCGAGTAGTTGATTACGTTAGTTTTTGGCCGAAGGCCACCTTGTACACGAGTATTATATAAACTCGTCTTCTAGTCATTCATTAGGTTAATCACTTTGTTTACGGTGTTGGTTCGTGTGTTCATCGTGTACCAGTCGGCTTTCATAGTCGAGTGCACTTTGTGATTAATCGAAATCCTTTGATCATCTTGATTGTGTTCTTCTTGCATACTAATAATTCTATTCCGCAAGTTTTATTAGTATTTAGTGATTGATATTGGTTTAGATCCTGAATAGGGACTAACAATTTGTATCAGAGCCAAACAACAAGTGTTTGACTCGTTGGCGATATTGATTCAGCAAGAAAAAAGATTTTTGGAGCTTTTGGACGTGTTAAGGTTCTGGTGTTCTTCGTGGATTCGGGCTATTTTTCTGAAGAAAATCATAGTTTGATCCAGTTTGAGAATAATCAGAGAGAAGATCGTGTTTGAAGAATCGGATTAAATTTTTAGAAGATTTGACCGAATCTAGCAATTTTCGGAGTCTTTTGGAAGATCTCGAAATTCGATTTCTTGGGTTTTGGTTCTCGAAGTGTTTCTCGAAGGCTTTCTCGACATCGTTCTCGGAGCAGTTCTCGGTATTGTTCTCGGAGGATTTCTCGACTTCTCGACGTTGTTCTCGCATATCTGTTGTCATTCTCGAGTATTCGTAGGTGTTATCGGATTCACCCTCGAGAACCTTATAATTGCTCGAGAACGTTCATTTGAGCTCGAGATCGTAGTAAAAGTTTGATAATTTTGGACTACTAATTGTTTTTGCAGGTTTTCCTTGACTTAAATGGATTCATCGAGCATTTTAGCTGCTGCACTGGCCAACAAGAACAATGATCTCGATGCGATCATGGGAACTACCACACGAATTCCTAGGTTGTCATCTGCTGCTGGATACCTTGAGTGGAAGTATCTGTTTGAAAAACACATTCGAACCAAAGAACCCAAGTTGTGGCGTGTGATTCTCAAGGGAAAACGGGCTATAACCTACAAGGATCTTGACGGAAAAAACTGGCTATAACCTACAGGAATTATGGAATGCCCTAATTAATATGTATGGGGGAAATTCAGAGATGAAGGAGTCGAGAATTGAAATGCTTAACCAGAGGTTTAATACCTTTAATTATGATGATCAGATTCAGAGGTTTGTGAGTCTGATTACAGAAATGACAACTACATAAATTGAGAACTTAGCAGGTGTGATAAACAAGAATTTGCTTAATGCTTTACCCAGGAATTGGGACATCAATGTGGACATCATCAAGTCAACAAAGAATCTGGACAATCTAACTTTGACTGAAATGGTGTCGGTCATCAAGTCATATGAGATGAATGATTAGCAACGAGCCATGAACCATACAAACAGCTACAATGCTGCCGGTATAAGCACTTTAAATAGTGCATTTATATCTCAACCGCCATCTGCTTATCCAGTTCACAAGGTTGCAATGCCAACTTCATCTACTGGTGCTTCTCTAGGGTCCACTGGTAAAGCTGCTGGTGGAAGTTCATCATCATCCAATCCTGTGCAATCTACCACAATAACTAAAGAAGCACTTGATAACATCACATTGGTAGCAGGGTTGTTGAAATGTACATCAGCTTTAAGCTCAGGCAATTTGATACCTCCATTTGCTGTTGTAGGATCTAAGCCTGAACAGATACATCCTGAGGACATGGAGGAGATGGACATAACATGGCATATAGAAAATGCTGTCTTTAGAGCTAGAAATTTTGCAAAACTACCGGTCGGAATCCCTGGGGGGCGGTCTTATATCAGTAAGGTAAAGTTTACCAAAGAAAAACTACGGTGTTACAACTGCCACGAGCCAGGTCATTTTGCTCGAGAATGTCCTAATCCAAAGAAAGTGGATGATAACTCTGAAAGGGAAATAGTGCCGGTTGGTGGAAATGGTGGAGGAAATGAGGCAGCTGGAAGAGAGAGTAAAACATTCGTGTCGCAAGAAATACCATTTGCATGGGATGATCAGATTAAAGCTCTCGACATTGCTGAGGAGTCATCTGTTGCTTTACTTGCTGAGCTTGATGATGGATTGGAGCAGCTAGAGCATGCATTGATGGCCATTCTTCCTGATGATGCCGATGTAAGTTCTTTTCTTTGCACACAAGCTTGTATTGATGAAGTAACTAACTATAGAACACATAACACTAATCTGTTACTTGACATGTCACACCTAGATCAAGATAATATAAAATTTAAAAAGGAGAACAAACGATTAAATGAAAAAGTTGAAGCTCAAAAGATAGATATCACAGTGTTAAGTAGAGAATTAAGTAATGCTAAGAGTGTGATACAATCTTCAAAAGTTATTCTTGACAAAGCTAAATCTGAAACAGAGAGATACAAAAACAAATTTATAAATGCTGAACTGAACTTTAAAAAATTTGATGTATCCTCTGCTGTCTTGGAAAACATGATTCAAAATCAAATGAAATGACATGAAACGAAGGGAATGGGTTATGTCAATCATATTGATGATGGTGAGATCAAACCAACGGTTTGGGTAAATGCTAACGGTGGGGAACCAAATGAAGTTAATGAACAAAATACCCCCTTGAAAGTCAGTGGTGCTAGAGGCAATGTTTTCGTGAATAATCCTCCACCTCTGAGCAGTCATCTAGTTTACACACCGGTGAACAGGAAATAAATATTTTGCAACCATGTGGTACGGTAAACAAGAAATTGAAAAGGAAACGACTTCAAGTTCAGTTAAGCTAACTGAATCTGAAGTCCACCACACACCTTCTAATCAATCTGATTCCTGTGCAGATAGAGTGATAATAGAGGATTGGAGTGAAGAAGATGATGAGTCTGCTGAACCAAATGTTTCTTATAACAATGAGCTTCAAAAACAATTTTTATTTAATTGCAAACAGTCTAAAACTTTGGATTTTGAAACACTTCGTAACTCAGTTCCGTGTATTCCTACTAATTTGAATAATGATGTTTGTGTGACAACTGCTAACTGTTGGAATTTCAATCTATCAGATTGGGATATCATTAACAATTTAAATGATTCTTTATCTGCTTCTTGTGTTAGCTCTAAGATTAACTCTTTGATAAATGCTGAAATTAATTCTAGTTCTGTGTGTGTGACAAATGTTTCAGTTAAAGTTGAAAAACCTAAGACAGCTAAGTATGTTCCACCTAAGCTCAAGGTTGGAACATCTGCACCAACAAAAGGTCTGAAAACAAGTTCTAGAATAAAGGAGACACATAAATCGGAACATTGTAAAGTGTTCATATCACAATAGTGCCACAGTGAAAGACAAATTACTCAAATGAAACGTCAAACATGTTTTCACTGTGGAGCTCTTAGACATATTCCAAGAAACTGCAAGAATCTTGCTTATGTGTCATTTAGGCAACAAAGACAGAAGGTTTCGAATTGGAACAAGCATTCTTCAAAATCAAAGAAAGCTCCATGTTCCAAACCGAAACCCTCTGATGGTGACTGACGAAAATCAAAGACCACACCTAACCATTCATGTCCAAACAAAAGAAAACAGTTTAACCACAAACACTCGTATAACAACAAGTGGTATCACTTAAAGACAAATGTTAAAAATGAAACAGTTTCTAATTCATCAAACAAAAAGTTCACTACATCTGTCTTAGTGAATAATAAAATCAATCTGTCTATTGAAAAACCCAGAAGCATCAAAGTCTGGGTACCAAAGACTAATTAGTCCCTCTATATGTTAAGGAACAGCAATGGAGAAACATCCTCAAACTATGGTATGTGGGATAGTGGCTGTTCCATGCACATGACAGGGGACATCTCCTAACTACAAAACTTGGAGCACCATGATGGGGGGAGATGTAGTTTTTGCTGGAGGTAGTAGAGTATAAATCACCCAACAAGGGGTCGTTAGTAGCGGAGCACTGACACTTGAAATGTCAACTATCTCCCTGAACTGAATCACAGCTTACTGAGCGTTTCTCAGATATGCGATAAGGGATACTCTACACACTTCACAAACAAAGAATGTCTTATACTGAAGCCGGGTATAATCATTCCAGAAGAATGGATTCTAGTAAAGGCAAAACGGAAACATAATGCATACTTTCTGGATATGACTTAGCAATCTTCTCATACAGCTTTTTGCCTAATGTCAAAGGTGTCTGAACAAAATGCGATGATGTGGCATCGTCGTCTGGAACATGCAAATCTCAAGAATCTGAACAGAC
The DNA here is from genome assembly GCA_009936405.2 of Stevia rebaudiana. NCBI lineage: Eukaryota > Viridiplantae > Streptophyta > Magnoliopsida > Asterales > Asteraceae > Stevia > Stevia rebaudiana. Next base: position 18,445 of record WOUH02023987.1, read on the forward strand.
TGAAAAAAGGCAATATTGTGAGAAATCTGCCCATTAAAGATTTCATGACAGTAGAGAAATGTGCAGCTTGTGCCAAAGCAAAACATCATCGCAAAGCTCACAAGTCAAAAGTCTACAACTCAATTGATACAGTCTTGCAACTTCTGCACATGGACCTGTTTGGTCCAATCAACGTGTTAAGTATTAATCGAGCATCCTACTGTTTGGTGATTACTGATTATTATTCTCGCTTCACCTGGGTCTTCTTCTTGAAGAACAAAAGTGAATCTGCACAACAAACAATTTGTTACATTCATGGAGAATCAGACAAACGAAAGGGTCAAAGGAATCCGATGTGACAACGGGACTGAGTTCAAAAATGCTGAACTAAATATTTTTTGTGAAGAAAAGGGGATTGCTAGACATACAGTGCTGCTTGAACTCCACAACAGAATGGAGTAGCTGAGAGAAGAAATCGAACACTGATTGAAGCTGCAAGGACTATGCTGACTGATTCGAATCTGCCTACATTCTTCTGGGCTGAGGCAGTTAACACGACATGTTATGTTCAAAATCGAGCCTTAATTAACAAACTTCATATCAAAATTCCTTATGTGATCGTTTACAAACATAAACCATCCTTTGAGCACTTCAAAATCTTTGGATGTCCTTGTACATTATTGCACTTGGACGCAATCCCAAAGTTCAGTGCACGCGCAGATGACTGTTATTTTGTTGGATATGCTGGTAAAAAGGCTTATTGAGTTTACAATAAAATCACTAAACAAATTGTGGAATCATACGACGTCGCTGGCTCGCAGAGAACGTAACGGATGCACGAGTCGGCTCAGATTGGTTATTTGATTATGCAACTTTGTTCAAATCTTTCAATATTCCATCTGATGTTCCTACTAATGATCTAAACTTGCCAGGAACCAATTCCACCACTAATGATGAGGAATTTGTGCGAAAGGCTTCATGGACCGTTGATCCACCTATACAACAACCTGATGCAGAACCATCTTCAAGTTCTTCTGTTCCTGATACTCAAGATAATTGTCTACTGATGCTAATTTAGAACCCCACGAAGATACAACAACTCATGATGAAGCTGATGATGACCCCATTGAAACCGGTGCTACTGATACTCAAATTGACCAAATTGCAAATGAAACTAATCTGCCTGATGCAGTTGTAGTTCCTGATATTGTTATCCATGCTCACATTCAAAGAGATCATCCTGTTGAAAACATAATTGGACCATTGGAAGCAGGAGTTCAGACACGCAGCACGTCTGTTAGTATAAATGCATGCATGTACTCTTGTTTCATTTCCCAAATAGAACCTAAAAACATCCACATGGCACTTGAAGAACCAAGCTGGGTTATTGCCATGCAAGAAGATCTGAGCCAGTTTGAACGTTTAAAGGTTTGGGAATTTGTTCCCCTGCCTAAAGGAAAGAAAGCTCTTGGCACTAGGTGGGTTTTTTGCAACAAACAAGATGATAGTGGTGTCATTGTTAGGTACAAAACACGTCTCGTTGTTCAAGGGTTCAGTCATATAGAGGGTCAAGATTTTGATGAGGTTTATGCACCGGTCTCTCGTTTGGAAGCTATTCGTCTATTTCTTGCATATGCTTCATATATGGGTTTCATAGTGTATCAAATGTATGTCAAGACCGCATTTCTGTATGGAAAGGTGCAAGAAGAGATTTATGTACGTCAACCCCCCGGTTTTATTGATTCTGACAAACCTCAACATGTCTACAAACTAGATAAGGCATTGTATGGTCTTCATCAAGCTCCTCGAGCTTGGTATGCTACTTTGACAGCACATTTGCTACAACATGGTTACACACGGGGAACAATTGATCAGACATTATTCTTAAAGCGTGTAGATGATGATCTAATCTTGGTTCAAATTTACGTTGATGACATCATTTTTGGTTTTATGAGTGAGAAGTTGTGTAAGGAGTTTGAATGTGTGATGAAGAAGAAGTTTGAAATGAGTTCATTAGGTGAAATGACCACTTTCTTGGGGTCTGCAGGTTCGTCAAAATTCAGAAGGGATCTTAATTCATCAAAGCAAGTATGTGACTGACATTCTAGTAAAATTTGAGATGCAAGACTATCACTCTGAGGTCACTCCTATGAAGGAACGACCACTAGTCACCTCAGATGAACATGGGTCAAAGGTTGATCAAACTCTTATCGCTTGATGATTGGATTGTTAATGTATCTCATAACAAGCAGACCATATATCATGTTTGCGGTTTGTCAGTGTGCTCGATATCAGTCAAAGCCTAAATTGTCACATCTGATAGCAGTCAAACGCATTTTCAGATATCTCAAGGGCAAGCCCCGTTTTGGCTTATGGTATCCTCGCAATTCAGAATTCAATCTCTATGATTTCAGTGATAGTGATTATGGAGGATGTGAGACTGATCGAAAATACACCTCTACTGGTTGTCAGTTTCTAGGAGAACGGTTAGTTTCATCGCAGTGTAAAAAAGCAGCAAACTATTTCCATTTCCACTACAGAAGCTGAGTATGTTGCTGCTTCTGCCTGCTGTTCTCAAGTAATTTGGATGCAATATCAACTCATGGATTACGGTTTAAATTTCGAGAAAACTCCTATCTTTTATGATAATGATGCTGCAATTCAAATTTGCAAGAAACCGGTACAACACTCGAAAACCAAGCACATTGACATGAGAGTTCACTTCATAAGAGATGGCTATGACCGTAACTTAATTACCATGGAACATGGAACAGATTGACACACATTTAAATGTGGCCGATCTGTTCACAAAACTAGTTAGCATCTCAACTTTCGTGCTTGTGGAATTACTTAAAATGTTAATTTATGAGGATTGACATGACCAACCCAGTAAAGTCTTAAAATTCAAAAATTTAAATTTCTTTAAATAAATTTTTCATGGAATGATTAAATTTAGGGGGAGAAATAATCATAGGAAATTAAGACTTTAAGAATAGGGAAATGATATAACTTTTTGTGATTAAAAGGTCAGTTCAAAAATCATATAAGGTGCGAATTCTGAAGAAAACATATAAGAAAATGATATGTTACTAGGCTCACTTGACCAAGTAACTACTGTGTAAGTGATAAACTTAAAAGGAATACATGTTTTAGTGGGTAACATATCTGAGGTTGATGAAATGCTTAAAAGGTTAAAAGGATTAAAATCAGACGTTATCACTTGGGTTTTTTACTTGAAAATGTTTTTGTTAAAATATGAGAAACACCATTGCAGTCTTTAAATCTTTTATATCTAAAAAATTGTCTGAATTAGCTTATGTGTCCTAGTATTCGGTTAACCGCCAGATTGAGACACCTCTGAGTGAATTTTTATGAAAAAGAAAAGAAAATAACAAGTGCAAAATGAAATATACTTGATTTTCTGTAGTGAGATGATATTTTTCTGATAATTAACAAAACTGGATTAGATGATATTCCTAACTTGGTAAATTATGAATTTGGTCTATCAGGTCTAATAAGTAGTTTTATTGACTTTGGGTGGTGGGTCACAACTGAGACATATCTTATAATCTAAATGTAATATTCACTGAACAATTATGTAAAATGTTTTAAGTTTGAGTTTAAAAGGATTAGATATTGACAATCGGTCTTGGTGTTTTCATTAGAGTTCGTACTGAAATGAGTTTTGACTGACTCGAGAATGATATGATCCCTGAACTGTTAACCTCAAATTTGTAACCATCAAAATTAAACAATTGCTTAATAATCATTGGTTGGGTTGGGTCGGTAAAGGAAATCTGAGATATTGATGATAATTAATGAGAAAATATTTTCTCATCATTACAAAATCTCACTCTTATCAATAAATTTTCTATAAAACCCATCAAATCTTTGAGAAATTGAAAAAGAGAAGAAGTGTTTGAGTGGTGTAAGGTTTCAACCAGTTGTGATTTTGCTTGATCATTCAACGTGCATGTTGTCATTTTCATTGGTTTTGTTGATAAAAATCCAAGGTATGTGCAGTTTTTACGTTGTTCTTGTTCACATTTTGAAAGGCAAGTGTGAAGTCAGGTTTGCTGAGGATCGGAGATGAGATATAGTCGGCTGAAAATGAACGCTAATGATCAGAAATATGTGTTTTGGTTATAAGTCATTGTAAATGATTCATGGATTCAATGGGTGAGGAAGTCAGTTTTCAAAAACACAGATTTTAAATCATTCTCGAGTTGCGAAAGAAGATGAGTTGTTCTCGATTCAAAAACTCGAGATCAATCAGGAAACTCGAGATCAGTTGATGACTCGAGATTGGCTAGACATTTAGAGAACACGGATAAAACTCAAGAACATGAATTATTCTCGGTAATGTTCTCGAGATTTCGATGAACTCAAATGTACTGACTCATGTTGATTTTTGTGCAGGTTAAATGGAGCATTGGTGTTGGATTGTATAGAAGGAGTTTTGGTTCGGTATGCATCGAGATATCAGATATCAGAAGGATTACAATTACTGCCAAAGATCGTTACATGGATATGATGATTTCAAAAAGTGTGGAACTCGACCTAATATATTGGATCTCGTGTTGCTCAGCACTTCAAAAAGGTGCTAATTCAGAAGATAGAGCAGCTGGCGATGGCTGGGGTGCTGCTGTCATGACTAGTATTGTATATCAAAGAGTTTGTCTATTTTCATGTTATGTTCAAGATTTTAAAATCTTATCACCCATGGTGCGGAGTCACGATTCCATCCCACACGACCACGAGGGGTCCCCGCTTCATCCCTGAGAGGATCCTCAGTGTTTTGAGGGTTCATATGGAGCACCGGAAACACAAAACTAGAGGGATATTGTTAGGAAATGAATTAGAGTTTTGTGGTTTCTCGGATTAATAAGCTAAGTTCTTGAGCTACTAAATGGGTTCTCGAGTAGCTTATTAGGTTAGTTTTGGGCCGAAGGCCACTTTGTACATGAGTGCACAAAGTCAAGTGCACTTTCTAGTCATTCATTAGGTTAATCACTTTCTTTACGGTGTTGGTTCGTGTGTTCATCGTGTACCAGTCGGCTTTCATAGTCGAGTGCACTTTGTGATTAATCGAAATCCTTTGATCATCTTTATTGTGTCCGTCTTGCTTACTAATAATTCTATTCCTCAAGTTTTATTAGTATTTCATGATTGATGTCGGTTTAGATCCTGAATAGGGACTAACAATCTCATAACAAGTCAAGTTCTAGCATCAATTTCAACCTATGATCATCATATGCAAAAGGCCCCAATTTTAGTTTACAAAACCTTACTTTAATTTTGAAAAACCATGTTCCTAGATGTTTACTAAGCATTTCATCATTCAAACATGTTTACTAGCATCATATAAGACTATAGGAATTATCAATTTTATATTCCAAACACATAATCAAAAATCCCCAATTTGTGTTCATCATCAAGAACCCTAATTTCGAAATTGCATCAAATCATGAAATTTTTCATACACATGTTAATCTAAACCTATTCTAACAACAAAATCATCATCACATCATCAATTGACCATCAAACAAAGATTTTAGAAAATCAAAGTAAGCTTCCTTAAGAACCCTAATCATCAATTGACCACATTACTTGAAATTGTTATTGTTTTATGTGCAAAACACTTGTTTAATCCTTTAAACATTATAACAATCATCAATTGGAGGTATGAACATCAAAATCATGAAATCCTCAAGAACCCTAATTTTACTTACTTGTTTCTTGAGATTTAACCGATAGAATCCAAAATTGCTTGCTACGGATGCCTTAGATACTTGAATCCTTTGCAAAATCACCTTAATCTTGATTAAAATCAACAAAATTAATTCTTGAAGAACCCTAGGGGAGCTGTCGGTTTAGAGAGGGAGAGGAGAAGTGACTTTTGATTTTTTTGGTAAATTAATAGTTTTCATATTTGGCTTTAAATACCAGACTTTTCAAATGGGCTTTGGGCTTGGGCTTTGCTACTGGTCTTTGAGCTCTCTAGCCCAACCCAAACATCCTGCAATGCGGTTAATTAATTACTAAATTTTAATTGATTACATCCAATTACAAAGTATCATAGTCCAAATCATCATCAACAACATGAAATCATGCAATCAACAAACACCTAGGCAACTAATACGAATTTAGCCAATCAATATCATTGCAATCATCAATAAATCATTCATATAACTCATAAACATCGTTCAAACAGTAAATAAGAAGAATCAAAGTCAAAACAACCCAAAACAATATTCTAACCAAATTAAAACCAACTGAATTGAATGACTAAACGAACTCAAGCTTCAAAATTTATGATCCCACCAGATTCCTAGTCCAAAATCGTGCAACTTTACTCCTGGGATCGACCTTTAAAACCCTTGGGATCAGATTGTATTTATAACTTAAAATAAGGGCTTTTTTACGGTTTCCCGGCCTCCCGCGCGTCGCGCGGAGGCAGATCTCTTTCCCGCACATACCGCCCGGACAAAATAGTCGGGGCGGTCGAAATTGGTTTCCTGGATCGGGGCGTACCGCGCAAGGGTTCCCCTTGGGCTTTCGCGTACCGCCCAAGGGTTCCAGTTTCCTATTTTTGTTGTTTTGTCGTTTCGCGCTTCGTCGGGTGTTCGTTCTTCGTTCGTTTTAGTTTGTTTTTGCTCCTTTAGCTTCCGAACACCTACATTCAACATAACACTAAATAATATACAAAAACCATAATTAATTGCATAAAAACAAACACAAAATACAAGGGAAAATATGTGTGTTTCACAACACATCAAACATCCCCACAATTAAACCTTTTTCGTCCCTGAAAAAGTCTTATGCAATGGAATCACAACTCAAAATCAATTCATTTAAAACAATTAAGCACATTACACATCTATCGCGATTGCCAATATATTTGTCCATTTAAACCCAACCACCAACAACCAGTTTCCCAATATCATGACACTTTAAGTTTAAGTTGTGAATCAATCCTAATATGATTCTCACACACAAGCAACAGATCAAACAAGTCTATCTAGAATTTCAAGGAAAAAAGAAAAGTCACTAGACTACCTACCACTCCACTCAAAAGATCTACAACAGATAAAATTAGGCTAAAATCAGGCTCTGTGTATAAACCACATAAAACTGCGAACGCACGCATGGACATGTGGTGAGCCTGACCACCTAAGCGATATGAAACCTCTGGTGGAGGTGGCTGCTGACCCGGCTGCCGTGGCGCAGGCACATCGGGCTACGGGACATAGGTGAACATAGATAAAAACTCGACGCATAATAGACGATGGGATGGATGAAACGCTAGCTCGAACAACCTCAACCACGGTGTATCCTAGCCAACCAGTGCATCCCACCTCTGACGCTCCCCGAGCACTATAAGCACATCGTAATTAACGACCTTCTGGAGGCCCACCCTCTTCCTCAGCAAACGTTGGCACCTCACGTGCGCAACGGAATGAGGATCAAACTGCAACCACGGATGCTGCATCAACTCCTGAATCTGATCCAAATCTTCGGATGACATACCTGTTTCAATACTATGTGTTAGATTCTAAAAGGTTTTATTTAAAAAGTTATTAAAGAATAAATCAAAAGAATTTAAAAAAATGAAGAACAATACGCCACGTATAGCCCTGTACGTGGCGTATTGTTCTTCAGCCTCCCTGATACAATACGCCACACTGCACCCTCGTATAGGTTAGATTGAAGAACAATACGCCACAAATAGCCCTGTACGTGGCGTATTGTTCTTCATTTTCCAGAAACAATGACGATAAAACCCTAAAATCAATCTAATCGGGTCCTGTCTAATCACAATTCATTGTAAGACATAACAAAATGTGATAAATACGTACCTAAGAAATGAAGAGGAGAAGATTCGAAGGTTGATCTAGAGTTCCAAATCCGAGCAAATAAAGAGAGTTTGGGGTTTTTTTGAGGGTCGTATGATCGGATATGCGACATGGAGGTTCGTATGGGGTGTTTTAAAGACTCAATACGCCACCACGTATAGGCCAATACGTGGCGTATTGTTTTGAAATATTTTTAGTTTAAATAATATTAACAAACAATAGCATATCATAAATTAATGAGCGATCTTTAAACAATTAGAATTGATTGATGTAGTGTTTTTCTTTTATAATGTCTATATACTTAGTATATTCTGTAAGATGATCTTTGTATATCGTCACCTATTCTAATATTTCTTGGATGTGATATCTGCTCTAGAGTTGATTTGTCGGAGGCATCGGATAGTTACCTTCCAAGGTAACATGGATAAAATGATTGGTCGTATGAACAATAGACACCACCCGGTGGGTTAAACATTTTCTTGGACTAATTGCAACACCACGAAGTTTATGTGTTGGTAATACGAGAGTTAGAGGAAATCTTCTATCTGTTAGTATTATGCTTACGATCAAATTTCGATGTTAGGACAGTTG